>MJUU01071883.1:0-14757 GCA_002080025.1 Modiolus philippinarum
GTTATAGCAACAATGAGTCATGTGATAAAGTGAGCCATCCAAAAAAAAAGTTCAATGAAAATTTAGAAACTGGTTTTCATGATTTTGTTCTATTGATCAGTATTTTATTAGTCATTTAGAAAGTATTAACTTATTTCACCATTACAAATTACAATAAATGCAAAAATAATACTTAAATTTGCTGTCTTGCACATTTTGTTGCAGATAAAAATCCTGACAATATAGATGAATGTACAACTCAGTTCAGAATTATTCAGCAAGCCTATGATGTGCTTAGTGATCCACAGGAAAGGGCATGGTATGACAAACACAGAGAGGCCATTTTAAGGGGAGGTTTGTAGTGTATTTATACCCCCGATCCGGAGGAGGAGGGGNTGTTCAGTGGTACACATGGTGCAAGAG
Organism: Modiolus philippinarum; assembly: GCA_002080025.1. NCBI lineage: Eukaryota > Metazoa > Mollusca > Bivalvia > Mytilida > Modiolidae > Modiolus > Modiolus philippinarum. The sequence goes on from MJUU01071883.1 coordinate 403, forward strand.
TTATGCCCCTTTTAACTTTGAAATTTTGTGAAACGTGGCAGGGTATCATGTATAAATGCACCATTACTATTTTTTGTTCTGTTTTATGTTTTGTTAAAAATATTTCTGTTTATATTTCCAAGTCTATGTAGTAATTGTTAGCTCATCTGGCTATAGCCAGGATGAGCTTTTCTCATCACTTGGCGTCCGTCCGTCCATCCGTTGTTAACTTTTCACTCAAAGATCTTCTCCTCTTAAACCACTGAGCCAATTTAAACCAAATTTAGTCACATAAGACCCTATGGGAAATGCATTCAAAGATCTTATCCTCTGAAGCCGCTGGAACAATTTTAACCAAATTTAGTCATAATAGTTCTTGGTTGGTCCCCTTCAAAGTTTGTGATTTTTATGACCGTACCTCATCCAAGATGGCTGCCAGCAGAGAACATAGTTTAACATAGGACCCTATGGGAAGTGCATTCAAAGATCTTCTCCTCTAAAGCGGCTTGAACAATTTTAACCAAATTTAGTCACAATAGTCCTTGGATGGTCCTCATGAAATTTTGTGATTTTTATGACTGTACCTCATCCAAGATGACTGCCAGCTTAGAACATAGTTTTACATAGGATCCTATGGGAAATGCATTCAAAGATCTTCTCCTCTGAAACTGCTTTAACAATTTTAACCAAATTTAGTCACAAAAGTCCTTGGGTGGTCCCCTTCAAAGTTTGTAATTTTTATGACCGTACCTCATCCAAGATGGCCGCCAGCGGAGAACATAGTTTAACATTGGACCATATGGGAAAACATTTAGAGATCTTCTCCTCAGAAACTACCAGGCAAATTGGACCAAACTTAGCCACAATAGTCCTTGGGTGTTCCCCTACAAAAAAGTTGTTTTTCAGGGTAGCCACTCATCCAAGATGGCCACCAGCGGGGAACATAGTTTAACATTGGACCCTATGGGAAATCCATTCAGAGATCTTCTCCTCAGAAACTACTCAGCCAATTGGAACCAAACTTGGCCACACTAGTCCTTCGGTGGTCCCCTACAAAAAAGTTGTTTTTCAGGTTTGCCGCTTATCCAAGATGGCCACCAGCGGGGAACATAGTTGAACATTGAATCCTATGGGAAAACATTCAGAGATCTTCGCCACCGCAACTATTGAGCCAATTGGAACCAAACTTGGCCACATTTGTCCTAAGGTAGTCCCCTACAAAAAAGTTGTTTTTCAGGTTTGCCACTTATCCAAGATGGCCAGCAGCAGGGAACATAGTTGAAATTTTGGATCATATGGGAAAACATTCACAGATCTTCTCATCAGAAACTACTGAGCCGATTGGAACCAAACTTTGCCACAATATCCTTGGGTGGTCCTCTACAAAAAAGTTGTTTTTCAGGTTTGCTGCTTATGCATGGCCGCCAGCTTGGAACTTAGTTTAACATTGGAGCCTATGGGAAAACCCATTCAGAGATTTTCTCCTCAGAGTCAGTTGGAACCAAACTTGGCCACAAAAGTCCTTGGGTGGTCCCCTACAAAAAAGTTGTTTTCCAGGTTCGCCTCTTATCTAAGATGGCCGCCAGCAGGGAACATAGTTTAAAATTTTACTCAATGAAAAACATTCAGAGATCTTCTCAGAAACTACCAGGCCTATTGGAACCAAACTTGGCCACAATACTCCTTGTGTGGTCCCCTATAAAAAAATTTGTTTTTAGGTTTGGCGCTAATCCAAAATGACCGCTAGCAGGGAACATAGTTTAACATTGGACTCTACAGGAAAAATGTTCTATCAGTATGGCTGTCAATGGAATTTGTTAAGCACCAGGTTCCAAGTGAGTGATACAGGCTCTTGAGAGCCTCTTGTTTTCTCTAATGTTACATCCTTATGCATGTTTATGTAATGAAATGATTTGACAAATGAATTTAGTTTTGAACTGGAATGTTTCCACTTCATATTCTTTCATTTGCTCTTTATTTTTTATTTTGTGCATGTATATACATATTTATGCAATCAATAGGATAAATGTTTAGCTGAAATAACAATNGGTGAGCTATTGCCATCACTTGGCGTCCGTCGTCCATCTGTCCGTCCGTCCGTCGTTAGCTCACTTTCAATAATCTTCTCCTCTTTAACCACTGGGTCAAATGGAACCAAACTTTAACTGAATCATTATTTTGTATGTCTTAGGTCAAACAACATGGCTGCTGTTACTAAAGATAGAACATAGAGGTTAATTACAGTTTTTGGCAAATAACTCAAAAACCGTTACATATATCAAAAATCTGAGGGGGTAAAAATGATTAGCATTAGAAGATCTACCCATGCTGAAATTTTGAAGAAAATCCAATAACCCTTCTAAGAGTTATTGCCCCTTTTCCATAAAAATTTCAAAATTTTGATGTTTTTTATTTTTTATTAAAAAAACTATAACAGATAGAGGTTAAGTTTAAATTGCAAAAATGTTCAGCATGTTAAGATCTACCCACATGGATATTTTGAAGAAAATCCAAGTACCTTTATATGAGTTGTGGCCCTTTATTGGTCAAATTTTTCGTGATTTTTTACTTTTTGTCCTATATTTCAAAAATGCTTTGAGATAGAGGTCAAGTTTAAATTGCAAAAATATTCAGCATGTTAAGGACTATATTTTATTGAACACATTCAAGTTTTCCGACCTCTTCCAAGATGGCCGCCAGCGGGGAACTTAGTTTACTATTTTACCTGATAGGAAAATTCATGCAAAGAACTTCTTCTTGAGAACAAATGAATGGATTTGAACCAAACTTGGCATGAATGTTGCTAAAGAGGTGCTGACCAAGTGTTGTTACTTTGGTGCCAATCAATCATCCAACATGGCCACCAGTGGGGATCTTAATTTCAACATTGGACCCTATTGGAAAATGCATACAAAGAACTTCTTCTTGAGAACAAATGAATGGATTTGAACCAAACTTGGCATGAATGATGCTTATGAGGTGCTGACCAAGTGTTACAACTTTGGTGCCGATCCGTCATCCAACATGGCCGCCAGCTGGGAACTAAATTTTAACATTGGACCCAATTGTAAAATGCATACAAAGAACACCTTTTAAGAACCACTGATTTGCTTTAACCCATACTTGGCATTGATAATGCTTATGAGATACTGACTAAGTATTTTTACTTAGGTGCAGATCCGTCATCGTATATGACCCACAGCATTGGACCCTATGGGAAATGCGCACAAAGATCTAGAGAATTGCTGAATGGATTTAAATCAAACATGGCATGTATGATGCCTGTCATTTGCTGACAAAGTGTCACCAGCTGTGAACTTAATTTAACAGAAGATCTTCTTCTAGCGAACTGCTGAATAGATTAAAACCAAACTTTGCATACATGATGCTTATGAGAAGCTGACCAAGTGTTGTTTCTTCGGTGCTGATCCATCATCCAATATAGCTTCCAGCAATGAATAAGACCCTAAGGTGAAATGCATACAAAGATATAATAGAAAACCACTGAATGGATTCAATTTAAACATTGCATAAATGAAAATTGTGAGATTTTGACCAAGTTTGTTACTTTGGTGCTGATCCGTCTTCCGACATGGCCACCAGTGACAAAACTTAGTATAACATAGGACCCAATGGGAAATGCGTTAAAAGATCTTCTGCTCTGAAACTGCTTGAACAATTTCAGTAGAATTTTTTATATGATAGTCCTTGGGTGACCCTCTTCAAAGTTTTATGTTAAATAGCTGCCAGCAGGGAACGTAGATTAACATAGGCCCTTAAAGTTTGGAAACTACATTCAAAAATCTTCTTTGAAACTGCTTGAACAATTGTAATTCAATTTTATAAAAAGTTTCTGATTTTTATGTACATACACCACCAAAGATGGACCATCAGTATGGAATAATGGTGCTGCATAGGACCCAGGTGAGCGATACAGGCTCTTGAGAGCCTCTTGTTTTCTCTAATGTTACATCCTTATGCATGTTTATGTAATGAAATGATTTGACAAAGGAATTTAGTTTTGAACTGGAATGTTTCCACTTCATATTCTTTCATTTGCTCTTTATTTTTTATTTTGTGCATGTATATACATATTTATGCAATCAATAGGATAAATGTTTAGCTGAAATAACAATTAAATATCAATCTGTCATGCTGATGAAATGATGGTACAGCATTATTCTGTGATCCTATATAACGCAGCTGGTGCGTGTGTGTTTGTGTGTGTGTGGAGGGGAGGATATTTAAAATGTTTTCAATTGCTAAATTTTACAACACAGCAATATCTTTGTATAAAAATGTCATTTATTCTCTAACATTTTAAAGGATTAAGAGTAATGATTTCATTTTAAAAAAAAGTTGTTAACAGTGTATTACAAAATGTGTATGAGGTAAATTTAGACACATTGTAAAAAAAATGCATGAGGAAAATTTAAGACACATTGTAAAAAATGCATTGTAATGAATTATCACTTTCTCTTTTACTGTGGAAATGGAGAATGCATATTGTCAGTAAGTCTCTGTGTATTGAAATGAAAAGTGATCCAGAATTAAATATCATCTGAAGCCAAAGTATACGTATACACAAATTATAAACAAATACATCTATGTAATGAAACTTTTACACATGTATCTACCTGTACTTGGCAGTGTAAAATCTGGAAATTATGTCATTTGTAGTCATTCTCATGATATATACTGTCTATTACATCATATATTACAAATAAATGTTTTACAGAAAGACATATCAAGTGTTGAAATATTTCTTGAAGATTTTATGTATTGTATTTGTTTGCAATGTAAGGTCACATTTTGTATCTGTTCTTTCACTGAAATTTAAAAATTTATAAAACAAGAAAGGATATTACACTTATATGGCAAAAATCTTTTGCTTCCTTAACCCATTTGATATTCACTGGCTGGTTTAACCCTTTCCTTCTTAACATTGCCTTTTTAGCTCACCTGGTCATAGCCAGGGTGAGATTTGGCCATCACTTTGCCCCTGTTGTCCATCCATTGTCCATCATCAAAAGTCTTCTCCTCTGAAGCTCCTAAATCAATTGTAACCAAACTTGGCACAATAGCCCTTGGGTTGTCCTTTGTAAAAATGTTGTTGCTTTATTTAAGATGGCCACCAGCTATGAACATAACATTGGACCTAAGTGAAAGCTCATTTAGATATATTGTATTCTGAAACAACTGGCCCAGTCAGAACCAAACTTGGCCACAATAGTCCATGAATTGTCCCCTGTAAGAAAATGCCTCGCAGGTTTGCACTTTGTCCAAGATTACCAATAGCAGGGAATATAGTTTGACCTTAGGCAGTATGGGAAAACACATTCAGAGATCTCCATTGACTTTACTTGCCCAATTGGAACCAGACTTTAATGGATCCATATAAATAATGTGTAACAAAGGTCTTAGTAAAGATGGCCTCCAGTGAGGAACATAGTTTCACAGTGGACCAATTGAGACACTTTCAAAGATCTTCTGCACTAAAACCACTAGGCAAATTGGAACCAAATTTTATCACTATAGTCCTTGGTTGTTCTTCAGGTTTGCATGTACTGTAAATGCAGAAATGTTCGTGTTGATTAAATTTCCTTTATTTCGGTGAAAAGAATTATCAACAAAATTAAATCCCCACAAATTAATTTCCAGCAATATAAATTACTATGCATTGTATCAATTCTTTGAAAATTTGTTCCAAGGAAATAGTTTTTAGAAGTTAAATCCACAGAAATGTATCCCCGCAAAAATAAATGATTCTACAGTAACCCAAAAGGCTGACAAGGGAACATATCCAGACATTGAACATCATGTGAAAAAAATTCCTATGACACTATAGCTACTTGCCTAATTATACCCCCGCTTTGTAAAAGCAGAGGGTATATAGTGATGGTGGTGTCCGTCCGTCTGTCCGTCTGTCCGTCCGTCATTCCGTCCGTCCGTAACACTTTTACTGTCAAAGTTTTCTCGGCTTCTACAGGTAGGAATGATTTGATATTTAGCATTAGGCTTCCAAATGATGAGTTGTACAGTGTCAGATATTTTCATGTTTGTGGCTCTACTACTTCCTGTTTGCCGATACATTAATACTTAGTTTCATATACCACTACTAATGAACATTTTTCGTCAAAGTTTTCTCTTCTTCCAAAAGTGGAAATGATTTCATATTTGGTCTGGAGCTTCATGAGAATGAGTTGTACCGTGTAAGCTATTTTCAGGTTGGTTGCGCTACTACTTCCTGTTTACCGATACATTGGTATGTTGATGCTTATTTATATATACCACTACTAATGAAAATTTTCGTCAAAGTTTTCTCTGCTTCTATAAGTGGAAATGATTTAATATTTAGTCTCAAGCTTCATATAGATGATTTATACTGTGTAAGCTATTTTCAGGTTTGTTGCACTATTACTTCCTGTTTACCGATACATTGATACTTAGTTATATATACCACTACTAATGAAAATTTTCGTCAAAGTTTTCTTTGCTTTTGTATGTGGAAATGATTTAATATTTATTCACAACTTCATAATGATGAGTTGTACCGTGTAAGCTATTTTCAAGTTTGTGGCGCTACTACTTCCTGTTTGCAGATACATTAATACTTAGTTTCATATACCACTACTAATGAAAATTTTTCGTCAAAGNGTACTGTAAATGCAGAAATGTTCGTGTTGATTAAATTTCCTTTATTTCGGTGAAAAGAATTATCAACAAAATTAAATCCCCACAAATTAATTTCCAGCAATATAAATTACTATGCATTGTATCAGTTCTTTGAAAATCTGTTCCAAGGAAATAGTTTTTAAAAGTTAAATCCACAGAAATGTATCCCCGCAAAAATAAATGATTCTACAGTAACCCAAAAGGCTGACAAGGGAACATATCCTGACATTGAACATCATGTGAAAAAAATTCCTATGACACTATAGCTACTTGCTTAATTTGAATCTAACTTGATTACAATGGTCATTAGATGGGCCCATTTAAAAAATATATCCAATAGTTCTGAATCCAATCCAAGGTGTCTGTATTTTACCTATGAGAACACTTTAAAAGATTGGCCAGTGGCAATTAAATTTGGTCAGGTCTGGTCACAGTACTCCTTGGATGATGCCCTGTAAAATGTAAAAAAAAGTGTTTAAAGGATCATACTTTATATCCATGATGGCTTTCAGTAGGAAATGTAGTTAAACATTTTGCTCTTTGGGCAAACACATTGATTAAGAATTCTCCTTTGAATCTACTTGGCCTGTAGGAACCAAACTTTGTCACAACAGTCCTTGGGTTAACCAGTTTTAAAAGTGTATGGCATGTCTGATTCAATATAAGATTGTCATGCTACTAATGATGTATAATTGTGTTGTAATTTAATAATTTAGCTGGCACTCTTGCATTCTTTGACATGATGAATTTAGTCTTAAGTGATTTACCCTTGAAGTTTTTGTTGATAACAATCTTAGGCCTCCTGTAGAGTTTGAGTTTATCATGTTCTCATTAGTTCGCCTCAGCTAAGTTGAGGTGGACTATTGGAGTACCCTTAGTGTCCATGTCTGCGTATGTGTCTGTGTCAGCGTCAGCATTTGGGTATATATCTTGGGAACTATGAAGGGTAGGGACATCTAACTTTGTATGCAGGTGTGTCTTTGGTTGTCTCACAGCCCCTAGGTCTATTTTATGCTTGATTGCCTTTCATTTCATTTTAGGTCCAAGTTTATGTATATGGTAGGATCATCTACCCTTGCATGTGCATGCATCTTTGGCGGTAGGTCAGCATCCAGGCAAAATTAGGTCACTTTGACCTACATTTTCCACACGATTGACTTGCATTCTAGTTTACACCCGAGTTCATATCTCAGTTACTGTACATGGTAGGATCATCTAACCTTGATTGTGCATGCATCTTTGGCAGTAGGTCAGCATCCAGGCAAAATTAAGTCACTTTGACCTACATTTTCCACATGATTGACTTGCATTCAAGTTTACGTCTCAGTTCATGTCTCAGTTTCTGTACATTGTAGGATCATCTACCATTGCAGATATATTTATATTGGATGATACATCAGCATCCAGTCCAAACTGGATCAATTCAACCTACAGTTTGATTGATCTATATTCAGATCTCAGTCACTGTAGACGTTGGGATCATTGAACTTTGCAGATGCATGCATCTGGGATGATACACTAGCATCCAGGCCAATTGGGTTAATTTGACCTATTTTCTCTTCTTAATTGACTTGCATTCAGATCTCAGTCACTGTACACGGTAGTGTCTTCTTATCTTGCATATGCATCCATATTGGATAGTACATAAGCATCTAGGACAAATAAGGTCCTTTTGACCTACATTTTCCACTTGATCGACTATTGAATTTAACATCATAGTTCAATTTTCAGCTACTGTCTGTAATATGTTATTGTAAACTTAGATATGCATCCATCCCTAATGTTAAGTAGGATCAAGGCAAAGTAATATCATTGTGACCATATGCCACAACGAGGCAAACTTTGTAATTGTTGATTACTTATGTTTTTATGCCCCACCCACGAATGTGGAAGGGGCATATAGTGTTACCCTTGTCCGTCCTTCCGTCCGTACGACCGTACGTCCGTACGCCCTGTTAAGTTTTGCATTAAGGTACATTTCTCAGAAACTGTAAGAGATAGAACAATAATTGTAGGCCAGTAGGTAGATATTTGATAGTACTACAGAGTTCACTAGGTAGTTTGACTCTTTGACCTACATTTCATGCTTGAGTGACTCTGGTTAAGTTTTGTGTTAAAGTCCATTTCTCAACAACTACACATTATAGGACAATGATGCTTCATCTAATTAATTGCCTTGATGAGTACTACCCAAGTCATTGACAATTAGGTGGCTTTGACCTACAATTTATGCTTCAGTGACTTTAGTTAAGTTTTGCGTTAAAGTCCATTTCTCAACAACTACACATTGTTGGACAATGATGTTTCATCTAATTAATTGCCTTGATGAGTAATATCCAAATCATTGAAAATTAGGTGTCTCTGACCTACATTTTACGCTTCAGTAACTTTGGTTAACTTTTGCATTTAAGTCTGTTTTTCAACGACTATGTATTGCAGCATCCTGAAACATTCATCTATTAAAGAACTACCAGTTTCACTAACAATTGGGTGTCGATGACCTACATTTTATGCATGAATGACTTCAGTCAAATTATAAGTTCAGGTTTTGAGATAAATTTATTGGCTGGGCATCCGTGGCTTACAGACACATTTTCTAGTTAACTTTTAAGATAAAAAAATAAAAATCAGATAACAAATGATAATATTGCTTTGCTCTATTAACCCTGCTATGTTGAATTTTGTCAAATGTACATTGTACATTCACATCAGATTCTTTGAGTTTTGAGCAATATAAATATGTGCTACTAGTAAACAAACAAAAATAATTCTTTTATTAAGTTAGAGGAAATAATAGTAATAGATAACTGTTGAATTTTAGCATGAAAGGAAAAAGGCTTTTTTTTTTCAGTCCAAGGTTTTGATATAAACGAACTTACTTTTCATTAAAATTACCAGGATATATGGTGAGAAATACCTTTTCAATTTTTTTAATGTATGTAAAAGAATAAATTTGGTTTTAAATATATGGAAAAAGTGGAGCAAATGATTTAAAAAAAAAAATTACACATATTATCTCCTTTAAACTATGATGTGTATTTTTCAACAAAATGTAAAGAAAAATAATATCATACAATGTCTCAGTGTTTACTCTATTTGGGGAAAAGACAGAGGTTGCCAGTCAGCATCATGAAGTGCAAATTTCCATGGATTATTTCTAGGAGCAAAAATTATCAGTGGCGGATCTGAGGGGGTAGTCCTTAGGTTTGAAAATATTTATAAAATTCCTAGGTTAGTTTAAATGGGTTCCGGGCCCCACTTACAGAAAAATTAAGGGTCGGTTAGTGGGGGCCCGGAAAAATTAAAACATTGGATGTTTTTGATACCTGTATAAAATATATTATTAGCTCACCTGGCCAAAGGCCATGTGAGCTTTTGCCATCACTCCCTTCCGTCCGTCAGCCCGTTAACTTTTATTCAAAGATCTTCTCCTCTGAAACTGCTGAGCCAATACTAACCAAACTTGGCCTGAATCATCACCAGGGCATGCTCTTTCAAGTTTGTGATTTTTATGTCCGTAGACCAAACAACATGGCCACTGTTACTAAAAATAGAACATAGAGTAAATTGCCGTTTTTTGCAAATTACTCGAAAATCGTTACAGATATCAAAAATCTGACGGAGTAAAAATGATCAGCATGATTAGATCTACCCTCCCTGCAATTTTGAAGAATATCCGATTACCCCTATTGGAGTTATTGCCCCTTTTCCATAAAATTTTCGTTTTTTTGTTACTTTTATTAGTCTTATATATTGAAAATGGTAGAAGATAGAAGTAAAGTTTAAATTACAAAAATAGTCAGCATACTAAGATCCACATTTCCTGCAATTTTGAAGAAAATCTGACGACCCACATAGGAGTTATGACCCCTTTTTCTTTGAATTTTCATGATTTTTTTTGCATTTTTACTTTTATTTCAAAAACTGTTTGAGATGGAGGTTAAATGTGAATTACAAAAGTGTTGAGCTTTTCCAGGACTACAATTTCTACATATGTCCAGCAGATTAGCATCTCATCGAAGATGGCTGCCACTAGAGAACATGGTTTAACATAGGACCCTATGGGAAATGCATTCAAAGATCTTCTCCTCTGAAACTAATGAGCCAATGTGGACCAAATTTTGTCACAATAGTCCTCAGGTGGTCCCCTTTAAAGTTTGTGATTTTTGTGGTTGTACCTCATCCAAGATGGCCACCAGAGGGTAACATAATTTAACATAGGGACCCTATGGGAAATACATTGAAAGGTCTTTTCTCCTGAAACCACTATAAGCCAATAGGAACCAAACTTGGATACAATTGTCCTTGGCTGGGCCCCTTTAAAGTTTGTGATTTTTATGTTCGTACCTCATCCAAGATGGTCTTCAGGACAGGACTGGACATAGTTTAACATAGGACCCCTATGGGAAATGTATTCAAAGATCTTCTTCTCTGAAACTACTGAGCCAATTGGAACCAAACTTGATCACAATAGTCTTAAGGTGGTCCCCTTGAAATTTTGTGATTTTTATATTCATACCTCATTCAAGGTGGCTGCCAGCAGAGAACATAGTTTAACATAGGGACCCTGCGGGAAATGCATCCAAAGATTTTCTCCTCTGAAACTACTAAGCCAAATTCAACCAAACTTGATCACAATAGTCCTTGGTTTGTCCCTTTCAAAGTTTGTGATTTTGGCGTTCGTACCTCATCCAAGATGGCCGCCAGCGTTGAACACAGTTTAACATAGGGACCCTTTGGGAAATGCTTTCAAATGTCTGCTCCTCTGAACCTACTGAGCCAATTCGAACCAAACTTGGTTACAAAAGTCTTTAGGTGGTCCCCTTGAGAGTTTGTGATTTTTATGTTCATACCTCATTCAAGATGGCAGCCAGCAGGTAACATAGTTTAACATAGGGACCCTATGGGAAATGTATCTAAAGATCTTCTCCTCTAAAACTACCAAGCCAAATTAAACCAAACTTGGTCATAATAGTCCTTGTGCGGTCCCCTTTTAAGTTTGTGATTTTTACGTTTGTACCTATCTAAGATGGTCGCCAGCAACCAGCGTTGAACATAGTTTAACATAGGGACCCTAAGGGAAATGCATTCAAATGTCTTCTCCTCTGAACCTACTGAGCCAATTGGAACCAAACTTGGTTGCAATTGTCTTTGGGTGGTCCCTTTCAAAGTTTGTAATTTTTATGTTTGTACCTCATCCAAGGTTGAAAATGTAACATCTGGTGAACTGATTTATAGTATGAATGGGTGGTCTTTTCGTGACAGTGAATAAAACCAGTCACCAGGTGAGCGATACATGCTCATGTGAGCCTCTAGTTTTTAAACATCTACTTCACTCTTCACGACCCACTTGACGAAGACAGATCTGTCGAAATATATTGGGCGACCTTTTTTTTGTTTCTACTCTTTTATTTTGATATGTGTTTTTTGTAACTTATTTAGATTTTTTAACAGCTCACATGCTCATGTATCTTGTTATTTTGTTACACATATCTATATAATGTTGTTTTTTTCAATATAAAATATTTCACAAAAGTTTATGGAATCATGTTCTTTTTTAAGCTTCAAATAAAATTTCTACATCAATCCTTGATACCCTATTGTGAACCTCAGATTTAAATTCCACTCTCTTCCGCCATTGGTTTCATTTTAAGATTTATACATCAAATGTTGTTTTTAAACAGGAGAGCTCTCTATCCCACATTGCACAAGTCCGAAAACGCTTCTGACTAAAAAAAAACAAGTTATCAGACAGACAATTGAGAATATTTTGAAGCGTCTTGAAATATATGCAAGTTAGTACAGAAGCTTAAAGATTTTAAGGATTCTTCATACGAAGTCAAAGACAGGCATTTGTGCAAGTGACAATGACTTCGAGGATGAAATGTCATTATGAAGTTTTGAGTGTTGAGCGTGACGCATCAGAAGAAGACTTGAAGAAAGCATACAGAAAACTTGCACTCAAATGGCATCCAGGTAGCAAAATTCTCAAAACAATGTCATTCTTAATAGTTATTTGGCTTTGAATCTAAGCCAAGGTCAGGACACTGACTTGAGAAGTTTATTTTGAATGCAAGTCAATTCGCAACATGAGGGTGCGTCTTTCTACTCAAATAAACTCGAATATACTCAAATGAACTCAAGTAACCCTTAATATATAAACAACAGTAAAAAAGGTACTAAAATATAAACTCAAAAATTGATAAAATCATTGAAAAAATGTTATTGTTATTAAAAGTTTTTACCTTATCATAATGATGAAAAAATAGATAAATTCCTTATTTTGTTTATTCTTACATTGGTATGTCATGCCTTTTCATTCTGCATAGTGTAAAAAACTACGTGGAATGATTCACACATGTATAAAAGGTCTGGAAAAAGACCACTGTTTTGACAGAAGGGTACCCAAAATTGCAAGTATGTGTGGAAATGGCATTTTGTTCCCAAATTTGGCATTTTACTTTTCTGTTTCAACCCTTTTGAACATTCGGCTACTATTGAACAGTGGTCAAAGGTTGATTGGTTTTGTTGACATTTAAGGTTAATTTTATAATTTTAGACTTGCAATTGTACATATTGTATCTTTGGAAACTGAAAAACAAATGACTTAATATATACAATATATGCAATTCTATTCTATTCTATACATCCCCTGAGCCTAAATTACTGCAGCAGAAATAATATGTATATATATAAACTTTTCTTTTTTTCAGATATATTTCATTTTATTATTAATTTAGTAGGCAATTGCAATGATTTGATTATACATCATGTACATGGTCTTTTTTTCACAATTTAAGTGTCTCTCTTTAAACCTATGTTACGAAAAGGCCAAGTTACGAAACAACTAGTTACAACCTGCACCTGTTTATTTCCTGGTGTTCATAGTTAGGCCACGCTACCCCAAAATCTTTGTTTGAACAATCCTCAGATTGAAAAAAAAGTACAAAATATTTGGTTCTTGATTTTAAGTCCTATCTTTTTGTAAAATTTTATCAGTACTCATCTACTTATACATGTACATTTGTACATTGTGCCAACAAAATTTACACATAATTTGATATTTCTTGCTATTCCAGGCTGTTAAATAATCACGGTTATTTTTACCACATATTAGAATTTGTAGTTTTGTTTACATTACAGACTTGCAATTGAGCTATGAATAAGTTGACAATTTGGGACATAAATGAAAAAAAATAGTAAACTTGAATTTATACAATCTTGTTTAAAAAGGTAGTGATTTATAGGTGTCCATATGTACAAAACACCGAGTTTCTTCAACACCAATGAAACTTGAATGATGAAGGTCAAAGATAAGGAAGACTCCTGTTAGTTCTCCTTTTTGGGGTCAAAGTCACATACATATACAGAAATGGATTTATACTTGAAAATTAGTTTCTGGACCTCACCTTAAGGAAACCTACATGTCCATCATGTCCATTTATATGTGAATTAAGTGAAACTTGAACATATTAACATGATTAAGGCTTATGGAATAAGGCAAAATTTCTTTTGATGTTTGGGGTCACATTACATGTACATATGTAACTTTCAGAAATAGATATTTGAACTAGTTGAGGTTTGAAATTGTATTCTGTACTTGCATAATTTTAGAACAACTTTATTTATTAGGGCCCCGCCACATAAGTGGCGGACACCCTATAGTAATCAGTCTGTCCATCCGTCTGAAACAATCGTGTC
>MJUU01071883.1:18699-33048 GCA_002080025.1 Modiolus philippinarum
GGGGTTTTACTAGTGAGCATTTGCTCACAGATCCCTTGTTTGTTTAAAAGTCATAAAGTATAATGAGATGAATGCAGACTGATTGTGAAATTTATATCTTACAAATAAACATGTACTGCTAAAGTTTTTTATTGTTTGACTAAAGATGTAGACGAGTAGATTTAAATTTAGCTTTGTTTGTTCTTATATTTATATAGTTGACAAATTATTATCATGCAATATATGATATGAAATACAATGTAATGGTATCTATTTTCAAGGCCATCTATTGTATTCAATTAAGATTAAAGTATGACATTTGAATTATCTAAGATACATAGAAGTTATATATATATATAGAAGACAGATTGAAAATTGTAAATATAGAAGACTCCTCTACTAGAATAAGATTGACATTTGTAAATACAAAAAAACCCTCTACTAGAGTAAATCATAGCTTCCTCGACTCTTTTGACAATATCAAAATTCAGGGTATCTTTAGACAAATCATGTAACACTTATTAATATAGATATTCAGATATCCATTTGACCCCCCAAAGTTTATTGTTCACATAGCAGTATTTTCCAAAGAGAAATTAACTACCTTTACTGGGAAAACTGATACACAGCAAATAGTTAAAATAATTACAGTACCTCAAATATAGTGATTAAGTAACAAATTATCAGTAAAGTTACAGAATCGGATTACATGAAAAATCACATGAGAACAATCATTCTGATGCACTACCTGGCTTGTACCTTAAGGCTTCTGTGCAGCCAATGTTGAAAAATTGCATATACATGTACTTAAGTTATAAGTGCATTGTTCTTTTCTAAGCCATTAATTTATAAGTAACATTGAACATTGTATAATCTGAAACAGGCTATTAACTGTCACAAGTTTCAGTATTGTTATGTCTATTTAATAAACGTTTGAGTGAGTTATTTTCACTATGAAAGTACATAATATCTTTATACTTTATATATTGTATACATGTTTGAAAGTCTGACTAATATAAAAGAGATCACTACAGGTATGGGA
This sequence comes from Modiolus philippinarum, assembly GCA_002080025.1. Lineage (NCBI taxonomy): Eukaryota > Metazoa > Mollusca > Bivalvia > Mytilida > Modiolidae > Modiolus > Modiolus philippinarum. Next base: position 19,721 of record MJUU01071883.1, read on the forward strand.
CATGGAGACAAGTATGAAGACAATAGTTTGGATGTATTTCAGTATTTTAATGCCAATTGTTTTTCTGGTTATAATGATGAAGACAAGGTAACTTGTTATATGTGTATTTATATTTAAGGAATAATTAACAATACCCACATACTGTGAAAGTACTATTGTTCGTGGGGTTCCAATTTTCATGGATTTCGTCGTTCGGTTAAACCATGAAACTAAGTTCCCAACGAAATGCATATTTTCCATAGAGTTTTAATGTAGGAATTTGAAACCACGAATTTAAGTACCCACGAAATAGTGATATTTATGAAAACGACGAAATTTGATGTCCACGAATAAAAGTATTTCCACAGTACTTGTATTGTTTTCACCATGGGTTAGCATTTATTGTGTATATTTTACCATGAGCATCAGCGAGAGGTAAAATATCATCACAACATGCCAACTTGCAAGCATCCGGAAAATCTAATTATTTTTGTTTTTAAATATCAGTTAATTTCAGTTATGCTTATTACACTTGACTATTAAGGGCAATTTGTATATATAAATATATACCATTTATATTGAAATGTATCTGAGCAGGTGAGACACCAGGTTCCAAGAAACCTTTACAAATTATTGAAACCATGAGGCCTTCAACGATGAGATTTGTTCATACCTCACAGTAAGTTCAAGACAGCCCCTAGCACCGGTTTTAGTAGATTCCATTGCTAGATGTCGAGCAATGCTACATCTATGTTTATCATGTCATTGAAGCGTTATTGTCAACAAATATAGAAATAACTAGGAAAGTGTTCTATCAATCGCTGTCATCCATTGCTGACAAAAATTAAATGAAGTACATTAAATTTTCATTTTCATTGAATTTAAATGGGCATGTTTCTTTTAAATAATTTTTGTCTCGCTTGCGACGAAAGGTGCAGAAAGCGAGACATATGCGTACAAAGTTTGACGGCGGCGGCGTAAACTTTCATGTTAAGTTTTTGTGATTAGGTCACTTTCTCAGTAACTATAAGTGGTAGGTCAATGATATTTGGTATATAAGTTGGTCTTGAGTAGTACATGACAGTCTGCTATATGGCTTTTGTGTGTGACCTCAATTTCATGGTCAAATGAACATGTTTAGTTTTTGCGCTTAGTTTAGTTTCTCAGTAATTATAAATGGTAGGTCAATGATATATGGTATGTAGGTTCGTCTTAGGTAGTACATGACAGTCTGTCATATGGCTTTTGTCCTTGGCCTCAACTTCATGGTCTAGTGAGCATGTTAAGTTTTTGTGATTAGGTCATTTTCTCAGTAACTATAAGTGGTAGGTCAATGAATTGATATTTGGTATATAGGTCGGTCTTGAGAAGTACATGACAGTCTGCTATATGGCTTTTGTCTGTGACCTCAATTTCAAGGTCCAATGAACATGATAAGTTTATGTTCTTAGTTTAGATTCTCAGTAACTATAAGTGTTAGGTCAATGATATATGGTATGTAGGTTGGTCTTAGGTAGTACATGACAGTCTGTCATATGGCTTTTGTCTGTGACCTCAATTTCATGGTCCAATGAACATGTTAAGTTTATGTGCTTTGGTCATTTTCTCAGTAACTGTAAGTGGTAGGTCAATGATATTTTGTATATATGTTGGTCTTGGGTAGTATATGACAGTCTGCTATATGGCTTTTGTCTGTGACCTCAATTTCACGGTACAGTGATCATATTAAGTTTCCTAGTATCTATAAATGTAAGGTCAACAATATTTGGTATGTGGGTTTGTCTTAGATGGAAGATGACAGCCTGCTATTTGGCTTTAGCATTTGACCTCATTTTCATGGTCTAGTGAACTTGTTTGGTTTTTCAGTATCTAGCAGTGGTAGGTCACTGATAGTTGGCATTTTGTTTTGGGTGATACATGACAGTCTGCTGTATTGCTTTTGTCAGTTAATCTAATTTCACAGTCTTGCGAACATGTTAAGTTTTCTGATTTAGGCAGTTTTCACATCAATTTTGGGACCAAGTAGGGACATCTATTTGGGTCCACACTTGTTTAAGTTATAGAGTACTTTAAATTTCATATAATATGACATTGGATACATTTTGGGCAATGGTTCACTAACCCCTTCTGTGTACACACTCACCCGACTAGGAATGAATTGCTCTTCCCTTCCTGAACATCTGTATGCACGAAATATAATTGACTCTCCAAATTGTGTATGTGGAAACATTGAATCTACTTCGCACTATTTACTTAGGTGTAGCCGTTATAATCAATTGAGAAACAACACATTTTTATCCCTACCATTCCAAATAAATTTCGATGAAAACACTCTGCTTTTCAAGGTTGGCAAAAAACCGTTCAATACTATTATTGACCAGACCAGTGGTCAATACTGGTTTTAAACGGTCAATACTGGTCAATACTGGTCGATTGGATTATTGACCAATTGAACTTTATAAATCATAAATCTATTATTGTAGAGGGACAAAAGAGGTTACATGTACATACAAATGATATCAAAATAGTATTATTTTATTCATTAAGAAGTTTATAGTACAAAATCGATGATAATACAAGAGAATGATTATTAAATAAGTGGGGAATCTTATCTTACAATAAGACAAAAAAAGGAAAAACTGTTTCGTCCCTGCCAAGGGTACTCATCAGGTGGCTTACAGGCTACCACTACAGTTTTTTTAGTATTATATATTTAATTCTTTTCCTTTCCTTTCCTTCATTTTATTTATTTTTTTCTATTTTCTTTTGTCTTTTTTTCTTTTCTTTTTTTTTCTTATATTTTTATGAAGAGTATACCCCTGACAACTTTCCATTTCCTGCATTTGAACTAAAATTTGTCTAGACAACCTAGTACATGAAAGAACTTATAAAAGTTTTTATTACCTTAATTATCACATTACAATGGATTAAAGCCACTTTTATTACCCTTTTTCCTTGTACTGAAGGGGTGTTGTTTTAACCTCTAATTGACCATCTGTCATCAGGTGTTTAATAATTGTCATGTACTTACATGTACCTGTGTGATACCTGTAATTTACCTGTAAAAATGACATTTGTGATACATGTACAAATAATATTCCATAAACCCCAAAAAATGTATCCACCTTTTTAATATTTTAAAATATTTAAATAGACCAGTATCAATTCAGCCTTATTAGGATTTACATACAATACAATTTTTTTTCATATTTCATATAAATAGCAACTTTAATATAAAAATACCACTGAGATAAATAAAAAAATGTTTTTTTCAAATATTATATGACATATTTTACTAAAATTACTTGATTGTCTTTTACAAAATTTCAATTGACCAGTATTGACCGTTATTGACCACTTGAGGGAGTATTGACTGGGGCGGTTAAAGCCGGTGAAAACCAGGGGCGGTTTTAACCGCCCAACCTTGCTGCTTTTCGGTTCTTCTGTTCTCTCATCAGATGAACAAAACAAACAGTTATTTTTACAAGTTCAGAAGTATATTATTAATAGTAAAAGATTTTATTGATATGCACTTCTAGTTTCCTGTATTTACTTTTTTCTTCTTTATTGTTCTCATTCCTTCTATATTGGTATCATTTTTTTCAGATATCAATTAGAATTTATTAAATTTACTTCTCTTATACATGTTTATATATTTACACATATATTTTTCCTATCTTCATTGTCAACATAGGCTATAGCAATAATCACAGTTATATTGATATATGTACATTGAGCATCAAATAATGTATTTATATTTTATAATTGTTATATTAACATGGAGACGGAACTTTTATAAGCTGTGCTTGTTTCCGGATCCAGTATTGTACATGAAAATTATGAGATATTTATAAATGTAATTCTTTATTTGATAATAAATAAGTTTAAACTAACAATGTACCAATAGTTAGTGTGTTGAGGTTGTATCATGCTTCATTTAAGTAGCCCTTTATTAAAAATTATATTAAAATGAATTTAAACTTAATATTAAAGATAACACTTATATAATTTTGTATTAATAATACTTATTATAAGCAAAGAAAATATTTAAATTAGAAAAAAAAATGTTTACCGGTACATTCTTTTCATCTATGAAGTGAAATAGTGTAATGCAAGTCTGCTATGGTATTGTATGTTTATATGGTTTCTATAAGTTGTACATTTGGTGAGCTTCTATGCTGTGAATTATTTGCTTGGTGATATGACTACAGTCAAACTTCGATGGCTCGAATACCCAAGGGACCAATATGGAAACAGTTGGAGCAGAAGGGATGTTCGAGATATCAAGGTTGAACTACATTTAAAATTGAAAAAAGGGACCACAAAAATTGTCAGAGATATCCATGGTGTTATTGCAGTTCGAGCCATCGAAGTTCTACTGTATTTAAAAACAATTGTTTGTTTCTCAACCTAGCTTTTAATACGCCCGTCGAAAGACGGATGTATTATGGTATACCCTGCGTCCGTCCGTTAACTTTTTGGTTTCCGGAGATTTTTTCTGTAACCGCTTGACATATTGATTTGATATTTGGTATATGACTATATCTAGGTGAAATACAGATCAAGATAGAATTTGGTTCTGGTTGGTTGATTTTGTACAGAGTTATGGTCCTTGGACTTATTGAAATTTTGAAAAATAGAGGTTTCTGGAGTTTTTTTCTGTAACCGCTTGACATATTGATTTCATATTTGGTATATGAGTGTATCTAGGGGAGATACAGATCAAGTTCGAATTTGGTTCCGGTCAGTTAATTTTGTATAGAGTTATGGCCCTTGGACTTAGTGAAATTTTGAAAAATATAGGTTTCCTGAGTTTTTCTGAAACCGCTTGACAATTGATTTCATATTTGGTATATGACTATATGTAGGTGAGATACAGATCAAGTTCGAATTTGGTTCCGGTCAGTTGATTTTGTACAGAGTTATGGCCCTTGGGCTTAGTGAAATTTTGAAAAATAAAGGTTTCTGGAGTTTTTTTTCTGTAACCGCTTGACATATTGATTTGGTATTTGGTATATGAGTATATCTAGGTGAGATACAGTTCAAGTTTGAATTTGGTTTTGGTTGGTTGATTTTGTACAGAGTTATGACCCTTGGACTTTGTAAAATTTTGAAAAACATCAGTTTCTCCACCTTTTCTTTACAATGTGTGAATATGTTGATTTGATATATAGTTTATGATTGTATGTTTATAAATTATGGATTAAGTTTAAATTTGGTTCCTGTTTAATTATTTTTGTTGACAGTTATGGCCCTTGGATTTACTATTTTTTTGAAAATTCATTTTTTACATATTAATTTGATATTTGTTGAATGGTTACATCTTGGTAAGGCACATATTCTGTTTGATTTTTTCTCAATCAAAATTTTGTTGTGGTCCAACAATGCCATAAAGTTCGAGTTGACAGTGGACGGGCATATCATGCGCTCTTGGCGCAGCAGTTTATTTTGCAATTATAATTGTATGTTCAAAATCTTAGCAAAATTAAGTGTTTGTTCCAATGTCTTAGTAATAAAGCTCAGATATATAGCCAAAAATTGTTATGAAAAAGAAATCCAAGAAATGCCAAAGTAAAAATTAAAAGTCTGCATCAAATTTAAAATGATTGAAAAACAGACCATTAATTTGGAATGGTCTATAGATTTTGTTATTTTTAGTTCGCCTCAACGAAGTTTAGGGGGACTATTGGAGTACCCTCGGCGTCCTCATCTGCGTCCGCATTTGGGTATATATCTTAGTAACTATGCAGTGTAGGGTCATCAAACTTTGCATGCAGGTGCATCTTGGGTTAACTCACAGCCTTCAAGAAAATTAGGTCTCTCTGACCCATATTTTCCGCTTGAGTGGCTTGAATTCAAATTTACATTTTAGTTCATATCTCAGTTACTATACATAGTACAATAATCTTACTGTGCATGTGCATGCATCTCTGGTGGTAGGTCAGCATCCAGGCAAAATAAGGTCACTTTGACCTATATTTTCCGCTTGAGTGACTTACATTCAAGTTTACGTCCGAGTTCAGATCTCTGTCACATTCAAGTTTACGTCTGAGTTCAGATCTCAGTCACTGTACATGGTAGGATCAGCTAACCTTGCATGTGCATGCATCTCTGATGGTAAGTCAGCATCCAGGCAAAATTAGGTCACTTTGACCTTTATTTTCCACTTGAGTGGCTTACATTCAAGTTTACATCCAAGTTCAGATCTCAGTCACTGTACATGGTAGGATCATCTAACCTTGCATGTGCATGCATCTCTGATGGTAGGTCAGCATCCAGGTCAAATTAGGTCACTTTGACCTATATTTTCCGCTTGAGTGACTTACATTCAAGTTTATGTACGAGTTGATATCAGTCACTGTACATGGTAGGATCATCTTACCTTGCATGCATCTCTGATGGTAGGTCAGCATCCAGGCAAAATGAGGTCACTTTGACCTCCATTTTCCACTTGAGTGACTTACATTCAAGTTCATGTCAGGGATCAGATCTCATGTACTGTACATGGTAGGATCATCTTGCATGTGCATGTGCATGCATCTGTGATGGTACCTCAGCATCTAGACAAAATTAGGTCACTTAAACCTACATTTTACTCATGAATGACTTACGTTGATGTATACATCCAAGTTCATGGCTCGGTAACTGTACATTGTTGGTTCAGGTAACCTTGCTAATGCATGCAATTTTGATAGTATGTCGGCAAAATTTGGTTGCTGCGACAAAGTGCCACACTAAGGCGAACTTTTTAATCGTTGATTACTTATGTTTATTAATCTTTAGGGTTTCTATACTGTGTTATTTTTCCTAGGTTTGTGAATTAATTTTTAAACTTTCAATGCTATACATCTTTAGGGTTTCTATGCTGTATACAAAGAAGTGTTCAGAGTTATAGCACAGGAAGATTATACTTTTATGGACGACAAAGAAGAATACACAGAACATCCAGATTTTGGTGATTCACAAAGTTCATATGAAGAGGTAAGGGAGATCAAAATAATAATTCAAAATTTTGATGGCAGTAAGAAAAGTCAGTACTGTTGGAAGGTAATTACATCAGCCCAGGTGCTATTTAAGTGTTAAAGGAAGACTACAATTATATGTAGGAGGGTCTAATGGACAGTTAACAACAATTCTAACATGGCTCTTCTTAATCGTCAACCAGTTTAATACTCGATAACCATATATTTCGCACATGCCTGAATATGAGTTAATGGAATAAAAAACAACAATGTTTTTAATTTTGTCCGTCTTAGTTTATCAAGGAAATATAGGGTTGGAACAGTTTTTAACTAAATCATACTATTGAGAAACGCAAATGGGTATTGTTTTGCTTTCGATTTGAATTTTGAACTTGCAGCTGTTCGAAAACATCAGATTGTGTATTGTGACGTCATAGACATCTAGACAGCAATGGAGGTGGGAAATCGCCTTTTCTTAGGTTGCTTCAAAATGGAAATTTCCATTATCTGTCATATTAGAATTAAAATAATTCATGGCAGGTATATGGTTATTGTCATTTAACCATGGGCTGGGCCTTTGTATTTGTAAATTTAACCCCTCGCTAACGCTCTGAGTTAAATTCGAAAATAAAGGCCCAACCCATGGTTAAATTTCCAACAACCTGACATGAATTATTTCTTAAATTACATGTGATAAATCATGTACTAAAATTAAACTTGTAGACATGTTTAATTTTTTTTGTGATATAGAAAAAAGTAAAAATTCTACCACAATATGAACATTACAGAGAAAATGTTAGTAGTATCAAAGGTAAAACAGTTTTATGCACATTACCAAGTTAAAAAACTAACTCCAATGGAAAACTTATGATTTAAGCCTTATTTTTTGTGGTAGGTGCAAGAATGGAAAAGACAGGTATAACAATTTAACAAAATTTACAGTACCTTTGCAAAGGTGGGGAAACTTGGTTCGTAAGTGATGTAAAAAATTACATGTAACGTCTTCAAGGCTCTTTGAAAGAAGTCAATACAATTTTTTTCACAAACATTTTCATGGTTATTTCTTCTTTGTTGCATGAAAATGGAAAATATGTTTTTGTCCATATGTGACCAAAGCATATTGGGACAGAACTTGCCTCTGACTGTTTGACTTCAATAGATATAGAAAATGATAATATAGGTAGAAATGCTACATGTATGCCCTTGTTTGAACCGTGTAAATATCTATTGCTATTATTAGGTTGTAGGACCATTTTATGGATTTTGGGAGAGTTATTGTACAGCCAAGTCTTATGTCTGGGTGGAGAAATATGATACTCGAGAAGCTCCTGATAGACGATGTAGAAGATTGATGGAAGCAGAAAATAAAAAACTCAGAGATGCTGCAAAGAAAAACAGGAATGAGGAAGTCAGAGTAAGATATATTATTTAGTTATCTTTTTTTTATGTGCAACATAAAAAGTCACTCTAATGTAATTTCTATAGATTTTTGTTGCTGTCGATATTAGTCAAATACACCTTCAGAATTTTTTAGATCAAAAGTCAAGGTCATGCTGGTGAAATGTAAAAATTAATATATATATTTATCATCCTACCCCATGGCTACATCAGCCTGCAGACCTGATTTCCGCAAAGCCATATCTGGTTGACACGGATATATCAGAGGTTGATCTGGATATATCAAACAATTCTCCCCAAGTTTCAAAGGCAATAACTTGTATTCAAGTTTTGACATGAAATCAAACAGATAAAAATAATCATTTATTGCATTTGCTCTTTCCGATTAGGTATTCAAAACAGAATCATGATTACACAAATACATAAACTAGACGTCAGAAATATTGTAGAAACTAGGTCTTTGATATATCCTGCATAGCTTTGACGTCTTCACATTATGACGTCATAAAAGCTCCAAGGAACGATAGAATACCGTAACAACCAAAGGTTACTGCAATATTCAAAATCGACATTATTTCGATTAGTTCCATCAAAATATTCATCCAGTTACAAAACCTTTGCCAATAAAATGATAAAAAAACTACAAAACATGTTTTTTAAACTGAAAATTGCTGAAAAGGTGACTATGACATATGTTTGTCAAATTGACCGTGCAACTTTTGGAGAATTTGTAACCTCAGTTCAATAATTACAAATCTAGAATAAACAATAAGGATGATAAACAAGTTATTGGGCTTTTGACAGCTGATGTATTGTAAAATATCACCCCGCTCGCCAGAATATGAAGCTTGGGGCTCGTTTGCTACGCTCACTCACCCCTGTACTTCATATTCTAGCTCATGGGGTGATATTTTACGATACATAGCTGTCAAGAGCCTGATAACATATACGTATACATGTATAGAGAAAAATCAGTGTCCAATAAGATTATACAACCTTGTTTATTTTTATACAATGCCAATTTATTTTTAATGTCAAAGGTCTCATTCAGAAGTTAATATTCTTACATGTATTTGTGAAAAAGATATGCAAGAAATCATGCAAAACACAATCCTAAAAGATAAATTATTTTTATCACAGTGCACACGATAAAATGCGACTAGCTACTACAGAGTAATTGTACTCAAAGTATTATAGCTTATTTTAATGCTGTGTTTATTAATAATTGCATTACCTAGGGTTTGTAAGTCTGGTTCAATGTGGAAACTTTTGGGTGCATAATTTGTACTTTGATTTGTACTCTTTGAAGTTGCATTTTTACAAAAAAATATGGGATGTTTCAAACACAAAATTTCATATTTTGTTGGGGAAACATTATCAAATTGTAATTTTTTGGCAAATTCTCAGGTTTCTTATGACAAGATTAACAGACCCCATGTGTTGACATTTGCGAAAAATATACACCAAATCAGTATTTTTTTAATTTCGTAGGAAATGCAATATTTCTCTTTTTTTTTTTAAACTTGACTCTTGTGACAGTAATATGAAATGAAAGATAGGTGTTTCTATCTGTTTGTGCTTGAAGTGGAATTGTGTTGGATGTTTTGTCAGTGTCAACCTTCCTCTCACTACTTTAATATTATTTTTTATCATAAATGAACAAATTAAGACACATACAGTGAATTTATGTTTCATCCAGTTTCATTGTTCAAATGTCCACAAAACTTTTAAAATTAAAAAATGATTCATCTTATACAGGAACTAGTAAAATATGTTAGAAAAAGAGACCCAAGAGTGAAAGCTTACAAGGTAAGTGATCAAATTGTTTAATTTTTAGAGTGAAGTGCAAAATTAAAATATATAGAAATTGGTACATTTAAGCTTTATATATGTACAGTGAAACCTGACTAATCCGACACCTGAGTATTCCAACATCCTGTCAAATCCGACGTTATTTATTGGTCCTAAAGATAGATTTTCAATGATTTTAAACCTGGGTATTCCGACATCCTGTATAATCTGACACAGTTTTTTGGTCCCACAGTGTGTCGGATTAGACAGGTTCCACTGTATATTTGATGCATTAAATAATTTACTGATTTAACCATATCACCTTGATCAGATTACTGTAAGCCAGCTTATTTTCAGGGATACTTTATTTTGCGTTTTCCCCCCTAGTCTACTTAGCAGAGACAAATTTTCGTGATTTTCCATTTCTCCTGACGCATTTGTATTAGGATCAGAAGTGTTCACAGTGATTTATATTTGCGATATTTTCAAGCTCATGAAAATTAAGAAGGTAAATCGATCGCTAAAATAAGTTGGTGTACAGTTTCCCATATGTTACAATTTTGGGACATTTAGAAGATAACTATGTTGTATTTTGACATCTTAAACAGTTAAACAGTAGATTTCACTGTTTCTAATAGAGTTTTTTGTTGATGTATAAGCGAAGTGTGAAAATGTTAAATCTAATATTTACCCCTGAAAGTAATTTGTAATACACTATTGGTTATCTCTGCTCAAATCCTGCAAACCTTCAAAAGCATTACATGTATATACATTAGTGTTTGTGTCAGCTCCATGATAATGCTGTTTGTTTCAATCTTACAACTAATACAGAAAGGAAAAGTAAAAATATGCACAGTGTTTCTTTGATTAAATACTGAAAACCTGTAATCAATTACTGAAATATTCTATCTCTTGATAACTTACATGTATTCCAGTCTGAAAACCTGTAATTAATTACTGAAATATTCTATCTCTTGTTACCTTACATGTATTCCAGTCAATTGAAGTTCGAGCCAATCAGCAGCAAACCAATCAAATTAATGGATAGCTACATGAATTACTATCAACTGAATTTGGAATAATTTAAATTCACAGTAACTGGTATTTAGTTATTATATCATCGGGGTAGATAGAGACGACTTGGCAACTATTTGACACAGTTGTTAAATCCCACAGTTTACTGATTGTTTCATAATACCATGAACATTCTTGTTGTGTAGCAGTTTTTTATGCCAGTACATGTATATATCAAATAGTTTGTGCATTTATTTCCCAGAAACTTTTAGAAGAAAGAGCAGAAGAAATTGCCAGGAAGTCCAAAGAAAACAGAGAAAGGCAAATGAGAGAACGATTGAAGTAAGTTTTTCAAACAAAATTAAAATTATGTTTCTGTTTTTCACAGGATTTGTTTGCCTTAATAAAGTTGAATTTTAAGTAACCCCAGTTTCCTTGTCTATTTCTTTGTCTTCTCACTAATTTAAGGTTATTTCTCTGAAACCATGTAGGATTGGGTCATCAAATTTTGCATGCAGGTGCATCTTGGGTTGACTCACAGCATCCAAGAATATTAGGTCTCACTAAAGATATGTTTTCTGCTTGGTTGGCTTTCATTCAAATTTACATTCAAGTTCATATCTGAGATATTGTACATGATAGGATCATCTAACTTTCCTTATGCACGCATCTCAGATTGTAGGCATAAGGAAGCATTCATGCAAAATTAAGTCACTTTGACCTATATTTTTCCACTTGATTGACGTCAGTCAAGTTTTTAGACAAGTCATTAAACATGGTAGGATCATCCAACCTTGCATATGCATGAATCTCTAATGGTAGGTCAGCATCTATTCAAAATAAGGTTGCTATGACTTATCTGTTCTCCTTCATTTTACTTTCATTCTAGTTTTCAAAAGAGTGAAGATCTCAGTTACTGTACATTATAGGATGATCGAGCCAGGCAAACATTGGTCTATTTGACCTTTATTTTCACTTGATAGACTTACATGTACATTCAAGTTTACATGTATATCTAGATTCAGATTTGTCAAGTTTACATGTATATCTAGATTCAGATTTGTCACTGTACATGGTATGATGATCATACTTTGCATATGCATGTCTCTTTGATGATAGGTCAGCATCCAGACAAAATTAAGTTAATTTCAACTACATTTACTTGCATTCAAATTTAGGTCTGATTTCATATTTCAGCATAAATGCATGAATTTTTAGTTGGCCTCAACGAAGTTGAGGGGGACTATTGGAGTACCCCAGGCGTCTGCGTCGATGTCCTCATCGGCATTTGGGCATACATCTCTGCAATTATGCATGGTAGGGTCATCAAACTTTGCATACAGGTGCATCTTGGGCTATCTCACAGCCTCCAAGAATATTGGGTCTCTCTGACCTACATGTATATTTTAAGCTTGATTGATTTACATTGAAGTTTTTGGACAAGTTCAGATCTCAGTCACTATACATGGTAGGATCTTGTAACCTTGCATATGCATGCAACTCTGATGGTAGGTCAGCATCTAGGCAAAATAAAGTCACTTTAACCTATATTTTTAGCTTGATTGATTTACATCAAAGTTTATGGACGAGTTCAGATATCAGTCACTGTACATGGTAGGGTAATGTAACCTTGCATAGGCATGCATCCCTGATGGCACATTAGCATCAAGGCAAAAGTAGGTCACTTTGACTTATATTTTATGCATGAGTGATTTATTTTCAAATATTTTGACAAGTTCAGATCTAAGTCACTATACATGGTAGGATCATGTAACTTTGCTTATGCACGCAACTGTGATGGTCAACATCATGGCAAATTTTGTTACTATGGCAATGTGCCATAACGAGGCGAACTCTGTAATCGTTGATTACCTATGTTTTATTATTTGTAGGTCAGTATCCATGTAAAACTAGGTTATGGGACCATATACCATAACCATGCAAACTCTGTAATTGTTGATTACCTATATTAAATACATCATTTATAATATGAATTTATTAATTTGTGAAATTATAGGAATATGGAGGACTACAAGGCCAATGAATGGGCAGCAACACATGAAGCAGAACTAGCACAGTTAGAAGCTAACCTAGCAGAACACTTTGGTGAGGATCAATACAATGAAGGTAAGAATTGGCACAGTTAGAAGCCAACCTGGCAGAAAACTTTGGTGAGGATCAATA
>MJUU01071883.1:73314-104206 GCA_002080025.1 Modiolus philippinarum
CATGACCTACATTTCACACATGAGTGACTTTGGTTAAATTTTGCATTTATGTCCATTTCTCATCAACAATACTTGTTACCATTATATTATTGCATCATAACATTCATCTTAATGAGTACAACTCAAAGCACTAATAATTAGGTGTCTATGACCTACATTTCACACTTGAGTGACTTAGGTTAAATTTTGCATTTAGGTATATTTCTCAGGAACTATACAAGTTAACTTTGTAATATTGTCTCATAATATGTACCTCTATGAGAACTACCCAAAGCACCAACAATTAAGTGTTGATGACCTACATTTCATGGTTGAGTGACTTTGGTTAAATTTTGCATTTAGGTTCATTTCTAAACAACTATACATAATATCTGTATGATATTTCATCATAGCATTCACCTTTATGAGTACTACCCAAAGCATCAACAATTATGTGGCCATTACCTACATTTCATGGTTGAGTGACTTTGGTTAAATTTTGCATTTAAGTTCATTTCTAAACAACTATACATAATATCTGTATGATATTTCATCATAGCATTCACCTTCATGAGTACTACCTGAAGCATCAACAATTATGTGTCCATTACCTACATTTCATGGTCGAGTGACTTTGGTTAAATTTTGCATTTAGATCCATTCTTCATCAACTATATACTTGATATATTCATGATATGGCATCATGATATTCATCTTAATGAGTACTACATAAAGCACCAACTATTAGGTGTCCATGACCTGCATTTCACACTTGAGCGACTTCGGTTAAGTTTTGTATTTTAGATCTATTGCTCCGCAATTATACTTGATATCTTCATAATATTGCCTCATAGCATTCACGTTCACTCTTATGAGTATTCCCCTAAGCCCTAATAGTAAGGTGTCCATGTACATTTCATTTTATGACCTACATTGCATGTGAGCAATAATAAATAATATATGGCAGTGTGTACATGTATTAAGTACATGGGTATAAAGCAGAACTAATCTTTATGCAGTATACAATATGATCTTGTTTTTTTTACCCTGTGTGTGTATTGTCAACAGCTCATTATAATTTGTTCTATTTATAAAACTAATGTTATCAAAATTAGTCTGACTTGTTTACTTTCCAGTACATTTTTTTGAACATTTAGTGGATATTTCCCAGTTAGGTGATAACTATCATTAGGTTTTTTTAGAATTGGTATTTACCGCCATGTTTCATTGTTTGTATTTTGATTTTTATTTTATTATAGAAAAGGTATTGGCAGAGTATAGTCTTCAGATATTGTCATGGTTTAAGGTAAATTTTGGTTATAACAAAAAGCAGTATTTATTTAAAGGCAGTTGTAAGACATTAAATCTATATTTTGTTTAATATATATAAAGCCGTGTTAATATTCTACAAATAGTGTCTTACAACTGTCAAGGTTTGAATTCACCAGAAAAGCGGAGGGATGTGTTTGATTATCTGAAATCCAAGTCATGTAATATTTACTGTCTTCAAGATACACATTTTACTGAAAAAGATGAGCCAATCATTAAAAGAGAATGGGGAGGAGAATGCATTTTTAATTCCTTTTCATCAAATCAAAGGGGGGTAGCTCTTTTATTCACTAATAATTTTGAGTATAAAATACATAGAACCATGAAGGATAATAATGGTAATTTACTATGTATAGATATTGAAATTGAAGGAAAAAGAACATCTATTATCAATCTTTATGGTCCCAATCAGGATTCACCAGAATTCTTCACTAAAGTAACTGAAGTTATAGAAAATTTTGACAATCAGACTGTTCTGATAACTGGAGATTTTAATTTGGTACAAAATCAGTCTCTAGATACTTCAAATTATTGCAATGTTAATAACCAAAAATCAAAAGAAAAGCTGTTGGACCTTAAAGAAGTATATAATCTTATTGATCCTTTTATAGAACTAAATCCAAATCTAAATCGCTTTACATGGAGTAAAAGTAATCCCATTAAACAGGCCCGACTCGATTTTTATTTAATTTCACAAAATTTTAATCATTGTATTCAAGATGTAAAGTTAGCAGGTTATAGATCTGATCACTCCCCAGTACTGCTGCAGTTTAAACTTCAAGAATTCAAAATTGGAAAAGGTCTTTGGAAATTCAATAATTCTCTTTTATATGATCCAGAATATGTAAAATTAGTAAAAAAACTATAAAACAAATAAAAGAACAATATGCTCTACTGGTATATAACAGAGAAAATATGAATGAATTGGACAACAATGAGATTCAATTTACTATTGATGATCAATGTTTTTTAGAAACTTTACTATTAGATATTAGGGGAAAGTCAATTTCATATGCAAGTTATCGTAAAAAAGAAAAAAATAAACAGGAAAAATGTTTAACCGAAGACATAAGGCAGTTAGAACTGAATATTATTGACAATGTAGAACATCTAGAGATGAAGAGATCTGAACTAAAAATATTGCGTCAAGAGAAAATGAAGGGACAGTATGTTAGATCAAAAACACAATGGGCCGAAGAAGGGGAAAAACCAACAAAATTCTTTCTAAACCTTGAAGCAAAAAATTGTGTAAATAAAACTATACCAAAACTTGTAAGCTCAACTGGGGAAGTGATCACAGATCAAGATCAAATTCTTAGTGAGGCAAAAAGTTTTTATCAAAACCTGTATACTAAAAAAGAAAGTCTAAATGATATTGATCTCAATAGAGATGTTCCATTTCATGATATTCCTAAGTTAAATGATACACAGAAAGAAACATTGGAAGGGGAAATTTCTTTTTCAGAATTAACAAGTGCTATTAAGAGAATGAAAACAGGGAAAAGTCCAGGATCAGATGGTTATACAAGTGAGTTTTTCAAATTTTTTTGGATAGATATTGGTAAATTTGTACTTCGATCTGTTAATTTTGGTTTTCAAAATGGTGAAATGTCAATTACACAAAAACAGGGAATTATGACATGTATTCCTAAAGGGGATAAACCAAGACAATTTCTCAAAAACTGGCGTCCTATTAGTCTCCTCAATACGGTTTATAAATTAGCCTCTAGTTGTATTGCAGAACGAATAAAATCTGTCCTCCCCAACATAATTAACAGTTACCAAACAGGTTTCATTCCTGGTCGTTATATTGGGGAAAATACCAGACTAATATATGATATACTGAAATATACTGAAGATCAAGATATTCCAGGCATTCTTCTCCTCATTGATTTTGAAAAGGCTTTTGATTCAATATCGTGGAAATTTATTGATAAAGTTCTTGACTATTTTAATTTTGGGATTTCAATTAAACATTGGGTAAAAACCTTTTACACTAATATTAAATCAGCAGTTACCCAAAACTGCTTTCTTTCTGACTTTTTTGAAGTACAACGGGGATGTAGACAAGGAGACCCTTTATCACCATACATTTTTCTTTTATGTGCCGAAATACTAGGAATTATGGTTCGCAATAATAAAGATATTAAAGGTATAACAATTGATGATTCAGATTATCTTATCTCACAATATGCTGATGACACATCTTTAATTCTTGATGGATCATCAGATTCATTAGATGCATCCCTCCGTACTCTGCAAAGTTATGCTGACATGTCAGGCCTGAATATTAATTTAGAAAAAACTAAAGTTGTGTGGATTGGGAAAAATAGGTACAGTCAAAATACAATATGTGCAAAGTGGGGATTGGAATTGGGTTCCAGCAGATTTACTTTATTAGGAATTGAATTTTCTGTTAATTTAAGTGAAATGGAATTTTTAAACTACTCTTCTAAATTGAAAGAAATACACAATACACTAAAGATATGGACAAATCATATACTGTCTCCTATTGGAAAAATCACTCTTATTAAAACACTGATAATATCCAAACTAAATCATTTATTTTTAATTTTACCTAGCCCAAACTCTAAAACTATCAATCAATTAAATGCAAAATTGTTTGAATTTATATGGAATAATAAACCAGATAAAGTGAAAAGAGAAACTCTTTCACAACCCTACTGTTTAGGGGGACTCAAAATGATTAATATTCCTGCTTATATCAAAGCACTAAAACTAACTTGGATTAGAAGATTTCTTAAATGTGAAACGAACTTTCTAAACTGCTAACATTTACAGAAAAACTTGATTTGAATAAAATATCCCTTATTGGTCCTGTTCATAAATTGAAAAATATCTTTTGGCAGGAAGTATAAGCATGGAATGATCTTCTAGCAAAGTCTACATTTCAAGATAAACATAATCCAAGTTCTTGTTGTCTCTGGAATAATAATAATATTAAAATAGACTACAAAACAGTGTTTTACAAAAACTGGGCATTAAATGGGGTGTGGCTTGTAGACGATTTGGTTGATTCATCAGGACATTTTTTAACGTTTACTGATTTCTGTGAAAGATATAATATCAAAACAAATTTTCTTACATATCAGGGCTTAATACATTCAGTTATGTCATATTTTAAATCATTGAACATTACAGTGAATGATTTTAGTAAGATACATGGACCACTTTTACCTAATAGAATCACAATATTTTTAAAATCTCACAAGGGTTCAAAAGACATGTACAATGTTTTAAATAATTCAAATTCAGAAATGAAGTGCGAGTCTCACTGGTCCCAAATACTCAACAATGACCTCAATTGGAAAAATATTCATGTCCTTCCCTTCCATATAACAAAAAACTCAAAATTACAGTGGTTTCAATATCGCGTAAATCACAGAATATTGGGGACAAATGATTTTTTACATAAAATTAAAATATCTCCAACAATAAAATGTATGTTTTGCTTGCAAGAGATTGAGACCATTGAACACATCTTTTGGTCATGTCAGAAAATAGAAAAACTCTGGGATGATCTGAAGTCATGGATATTTGAAAAAACTGACATAAATTACCTTTAAATGAAATCATTGTTCTGTTTGGAATACTGAAAAAATCAGACATGAATTATGTAAGAAATTTGATTATAATAATTACAAAATTTTATATATATAGAACAAAACTTCGCCAAGAAAATGTAAATTTTATTGCTTTAAAAAACTATTTAAGGGAAAATTTACTAGTCGAAAAAAATACATATCTCAATAGAAAATCATCAGAAGAGGCAAATATCTGCTGGAACCCCTGGCTATCTATTACATAAAATTATTTAAACGCTAACTTTTAAAGTAATGCATAAAGACATTTGATAGGAATGTTCTGTGTGGTGCGTGTAAGGTACAGGTATGGTAGGGAAAACAATTTTTTGTAACTATATATATATATCTATATATATTTGTGTTGTGCACACCACGAATGGACTGTGAATTATAGTGTGCACAGCTTTTTCATATTAATATGTAATTATATTGTTTAGTACGTACATGTTATGAATGGAGTGTAAATGAAGCATCCTATCTGTGTTCTTTATGCATTTATTTTATTATCACTATTATTATTTTTTTTCTCTTTTTCTTTAATTAACCCCCATGTGTTATCGGTGTATTCAACAACAAAAAAGAATAATGCTTAATTAAAATGGCCTGACGTCAGAATGTTTCCGTTTCAAATTTTGTTCTTTTGAAACTTTTTTAGTTGTCTGCCTTTCATTTCTTTACTCTTTTTTATACTACCTAAGGTTATAATAATGGTTATTGATATCTGCATGTAAAAATTGTTTATGATAATGCTTGCCAATAAATTCATTATAAAAAAAAATTCTGGGCTGAGGCAACTTGCTAAATTAACTTTCATGAGATATGATTTTTAAGTTATGAATATATTGAAATGTACATAGCAACAATTTGATATTTGAAAAAAGATTAAAAGTTCAATATAAACGGATGTCAATTGAGAATATGATTTAGAGATAAATTAACCCTTAAACGGCGGTATTGATAGATAGAAATATTTCATTTGTATACACAAAAATAATTATACCAATATTAATAGCACTTTCTACCTATAAAAATCTTTATGATTATTTCATTTTCTGGGGGTATCAGCAATCCAAGACTATACGTGCATCAAAGATGCCGATAGATACTGTGATCTGCTCACTATTGACGAACAGAAAGTTCAAGGCATCGGTATTTTTTTTCGGAAGAATGGTTCATATGCAGCGGGTAAATAAAGATAAAATTGAAGATTCCGCTATAACTAATGTAGTTATAGCTTTTATACCACTGCACAAGCTAGACTTATATGCTACACAGTTATCTTGAAAGGCTCGGATATAAAACTATTCAAAAAAGCCTGAAAATGGCATCCTCATATAGGCGACTATCTTGGTGACTTAACAGTAAAGTTCTTAACAACAGAATAGAAACATTTGCGTCCGATCGACAAAATAATGCGTAAAGATTAGCGAAACCAGATGAGAACGGAGAACAAACATGTTACAAAATACGTTGCATCACACTGAACTATAAAACTCATTACAACTAAACTTTGAAACGGCAAAGGAAATGATAACCGGTGACTTGTGGATTTTTCATTTTGGAAATTCCACTTCCCTCATGTTTGCTTAGGTTTTCGTTTTCCGGTGTATTGTAGTCGTGACAGTGTCTGATGAATATAAGATACGCAGGGATAGTAGCTCTACTTACATTATCACATATTTGCAAAACAAGGACTCCGAAATCGTGTTTGACTTTTATGCAACTTGAGTTTTGTGTTTTGATCCATTGACCCGATGCCACTGCTGGTGGACAAGGGGTCTCCGGGGTATTCAGCAGCCCAATAGTCAGACTTGTCCGACATGAAAATTGTACCTTGCGTTTTATAGAAACTTATTGTTTTTATCAAAATTCTTACCACTTAAAATACTGAGGCTTCATTCCGTGTATGGCACTCGGTAGATGTCCTTGGTACTGCATTTGGCTTCCTGTTTCGATATTTTTGGTAATGAGTACTTCTTTTTTTACTACTTTTGAATCATGGCTTTCCATTTGGTTCAAATGCTACTGATGAGAGGTTACTCCTTGAAACACGTGTACACCATAACGACATTTACTGGGGTTTTTATGCAACTTGGGTATTTTTGTATTAAGAGTATTTCAAGACAATTTTAAAACTGTTCCATATTGAATGTAGATAATTCTGTTCATTTACTGCTTGTTTAATGGTGTACCGATATATGAATATGTTTAATAATTGAAATCTCGGCTGAAAGATATAATTCATAGATGTTTCTCCCGTAAGAATGGCGAACGAAGATTTAAGTACATTGCCATAAGCAGAGAACAAGCATACTTTGTGAAATAAGACCCAGAATCACTGAAAAAAATACACAGAGGAAGAAGTTATTAAAAGTATGTGAGATCCGAATTTACAATTTATCCAGTTTGGAATACTTGTTTTTCAACAGACTATCGGAATTCCAATTGGCACAAACTGTGCACCTCTTTTAGCCGATCTGTTTCTCCTCTCTTATGAAGCGGAATTCATTGAAGGGCTTCTTCAAAATAAAGACAAAAAACTGACCCAGTCCGTTAATTTCAGCTTCCGTTATATAGATGTTTTATCACTAAACAACCCTCGCTTTGGTGATTTTCTTCACCTTATTTATCCAAAAGAGCTCAAAATTAAGGATAGTACAGATACATCAACATCGGCCTCGTTCAACCTTCATCTTAAAATTGAAAACAGATGTACACTACAAACTAGACTCTATGACAAACACGATGACTTCACTTTTCCAATAGTCAACTTCCTTTTTTTGTAGCAATATTCCAAAAGCAGCAGCATATGGAGTTTACATCTCATAACTCATTCGCTACCCAAGAGCTTGTGGTCGCTATAGTGACTTCCTTGATAGAGCTCGGTTGCTTACAAATAGACTGTTTAAGCAAGGGTATATTAACAAAAACTTAAAGTCATCACAGATATATTTAAAATGTAATTCGTATGCATATTTCATCACATCTACATAAATGTAACAATTATAATTTTACGGGTGTATCTATTTGCATAAAATTGCACACAAAACACACTGTTACATGATCAAAAAGTGATCTATAAAGGGGAGGATGATTACTAGTACTTTTCTGGTTGCATAATATTTATGCAAATTATGACCTTAATTTTACACTGAAGTAATTTAGAGAACATTTTACGCTTGCTTCTTGAGTCATTGAGTGTTTAGGTGCGCTTTTCGTATGATAACAGTGTTACTTGAAATTTCTTAACTGCAGACATTTTGCCCTTACCACTGGTGTCATGACATTGTCTTTGAAAATTCCATACTTCAAATTTGTTTTAAGAGATTTATGATGAATACATTCCGGAAATAACATAATTGCCCACTTTTTAATACCCCTGCAAACAAAACTGGGGGTATATAGGAATCTCCTTGTCTGGCTGTCGGTCTGTCCACACCCCTCCTAAGCGCAACTCCTCTTAAACCACATGAACGATTTTGATGAAACTTTACATAAAGGAAGGACACTATATGGAGATGCGCATGAAGGAATATAATTATTGTTCGAAGGCGGGAAGGGGATATCATTTGACTTTGACTTTTCTTTGATTCCCACTGTATGGGTTATCTCGTAAGCGCAACTCCTCTTAAACCACTTCAAGTATTTTGATGAAACTTTAAACAAATGAAGAACACAATATGGAGATTTGCATGAAGGAATATGATTATTTTCAGAAAACAGGAAGGGGGATAACTTGACTTTGACTTTTCGTTGATACCTTCTAGACAGATTACCTATGTATGGGTTACCTCGATAGCGCAACACTCTTAAACGGCTTGAAGGATTTTTTTGAAACTTTACACAAAGAAAGGACACTATATGAAGATATGCATGAAGGAATATAATTATTGTGCAAAACCAGAAAGGGGAAATAATTTAACATGGACTTTTGTTGATTGCTTCTGCAATGAATTTTTGGGCTTGGAAAATTTTTCAAAGAAATATTTCAAAGTGTAGATATTGTAAATAAAGTTGTGGGAGAGACACACTTTTTTCATTGTAATCCTCCTAAAAAGTTGTTTTCAAAGTGTTGTCAGGAAATTTTTCTAACGCTTATGATTTTTGTGTAAAATGTCAAAGAGACCAAAAAAGGGATGAATTTCATATTTATCTGATTTCGACAGAGTCCTTGTGAAAAGTTCTTTCTTGAAGATTATATCATTGTATCCATACTTGTATTGTGTCCACATATGTATTGCTTCCACACCCACTTAAATTTGCACTTACCATATCGATTCTGGGGTCAATGAGTGGGGTATATTTGGCTGCCATTCGGCGACAGGTCTTGCTCTCCTTGACCTTGGCCATAGGTTTAATTTTTTTTCAATTTTTAGCCATATATTTGCATTTTAAAGGTTCGATATTTCATACAGGGTTAATATTGCATTGAGATTATATATGGACCTGAAAGTCTTTTTGAATGGTGAAATATTTAGGAAAACTGAGATTTTGGTCCCAATTTGCCCAATATAGCCAGAAAAAAGTAACAATCATGCAACTCGAAAGCTTACCTCCAGACAAATCAAAATAAAAAATGAAACAAACCTCATCAAAATACAATGAAAAATAAAAATACATAGTACAGTGAAAAAGTTAGATTTTTGCCACGTCGTCGCCTACAAGCTTGAAAATGATACAATAAATGCAAAATCTGTAAATATTAAATGTCTATATAAACAATAAAATCCAATGAATGCAATTGTTATCTTTTCATCTTTACCTGCTGCAAAAATAAATATCCAGTAGACATAAATGTGCATGCTTCCAAGAAAAAAAATAAACCCTAAAAATCCTGTTTTCCTATATAAATTTAGATAAAAGTGGTTTGGCATCCCAGAATTGCAGAAATGTGCATCTTTGAAATTAGAATTATACTTGTGCCACAGTTAACCCAGAGGCTTATGATTTTACTTTTGGTAAAAGACAACATATTTGACAACATATTTGTTCAAATAACCAAAAATATCTAGATTGCAAGCAAATATAAGCCAATGACAGAGCTATTCAAGAAGGAGATACACCTTAGTTTTAAGCAGAAATTTCTAAAATTTTGTTATTGCAAGCTTCCATGTAAAATCTGTTTTCGGGTTAGCACCAAAGAAATGACTACTGGGTTGATAATTACTTTTGGAACTAACATTCCACCAGCGGAGCCATTGGCCAAGTGGAAATGAATTGAAAATAAGTAAATACCGAAGTTACTGTGAATTTACTTTCTGCATATGCGCATTTCGACAACTTATGTCTCTTCAGTGCGGATAAAATCTAAAGGTTTGGAAGATGATTAAAAACTGATAGAGAACAAAAAACCAAATATGATCTAAATGTAAAGTAACTCGAATAATTCAAGCCCTCTCCGTATCCGATTCTCTCCTTCTACGAGGTTAATGTAGCGATCGTAGTGAGTGGAATATAACGACTGGATTATTCGGGTTAAATGTAAAGCCAAAATCAGCTAAGGACACAGCTTTGCATGAGGGAGATACTCCTTAGTTTTCAACAAAATTTACAAAAATTTAGATATTGTAAGTTTCCAAAAATAATCGGCTTTCGGGTCAGCACCAAAGTACTGACTACTGGGCTGGTCAATACCCTCGGGGACTATCAGTCCACCAGCAGTGGCATCGACCCAGTGGTAACAAATAAGTAAATACCGAAGTTACTGTGAATTTACTTTCTGCATATGCGCATTTCGACAACTTATGTCTCTTCAGTGCAGATAAAATCTAAACGTTTGGAAGACCATAGCTCAAGGATGATTAAAAACTGATAGAGAACAAAAAACCAAATATGATCTAAATGTAAAGCCAAAATCAGCTAAGGAGACAGCTTTGCACGAGGGAGATATTTCTTACTTTTCAACAAAATTTACAAAAATTTAGATATTGTAAGGTTCCAAAAATAATCGGCTTTCGGGTCAGCACCAAAGTAGTGACTACTGGGCTGGTGAATATCCTCGGGGACTGACAGTCCACCAGCAGTGGCAATATCGAAGTTACTGTAAATTAAGTTTCTGCTTATGGCCATTTCGACAACTTATTCCTCTTCAGTGCATATCAAATAAAATATTTATATATAAGCGTTCTATTACGTTAAAATTGTGCCAATATTTTTGTATTGAGGATTTTATAAAAGACACGCAGAAATCAAGATGGGTTTCGAGGTTTCGAAGATGTATACCCCTCCATTGAATTATATATCCAGTTAAGTCACTGCGAATGTTAATAAGCTTGATTTACAATTAGATTTGAATTTCGAAATCGGCAACAACCAAAATCTTATGATCAAGATTTAACAACGGAATGACATTGATTTTCGAATCATTGATTTTCTCTTTCTCTGTGGTATTATTAAAATTTTAATTGTTATATACCGCAGTCGATATGTTATTTCAGAGCATATTCTAATTATCAGCATTTTCTATCTAGAAATTCAGCTATTAAATCTAGTATCCGAAATATCCGAAAAATGGACGACATTTTCAAGGAAACGTTTAACCCAGTTTGTTTATTACATTGAGAATATGTATGTCACCAGTGTTGACACATGTGAGACAGTGGATGCTCACTAGTTCAGAGAACATACATATGAGACAGGGAATGCTCACTAGTTCAGACAACATACATATGAGACGGAGGATGCTTACTAGCTCAGAGAACATACATATGAGACAGGGGATGCTCACTAGTTCAGAGAACATACATATGAGACGGAGGATTCTCACTAGTTCAGAGAACATACATATGAGACAGAGGATGCTTACTAGATTGAAGTACATACACGTGAGAAAGAGGATGCTCACTAGATCGGAGTACATACATGTGAGACAGAGGATGGTTTAATGACCATACTATTTTTTGCATTCTTTCGATTTTTCTTAGTCGTAATACGCAGTATTTTTGCTACTTATATTGTTTAATTAGTTATATTTCTTATACACGCATAGAAACTCCGACTTTGGGGTTTAGATTTTTGTCTTCCTTATAGTGGTTAAGTATCAATCACATATTCAAAGAAAAATTTCTTGTATATAAAGAGAAGACGGCATTTTATCAATTAAAGAATATATATACGTCTCTCATTCTAGTAACTTTACAATAGAGTTACGAAATGAAGATCTGGCTAAATCAATTGCAAGTCTACCGGCCTTATTACGTAACTGTTTGTCAGCACCATGTTGTAGCAACATATGAACAATGTCTTTATGTCCTTCTTTGGAAGCAATGTGAAGTGGAGACCATTCTCTGATGTCAGATTGATTTACATCGGCATTGTTTTTTAGAAGTATTTCAACAACATCAGCGTGTCCTTGCATACACGCTACGAATAACGGAGATCGCCTGGTTTCTTCATCACAATCCCATATCTCCGCTTTAAAACGGAATAATAGTTCTATAATGTCTGCGTTTCCTTCGCAACAAGCTATAAAGAATGGTGACCACCCATTTTCGTTTTTCAAATGAAAATCTGCATTACTTTCTAGTAGACACTTGACTATCTCTGGAAAGTCTTCTTCACATGATATATAAAGAGGCGATCGTCCTTCTCCATCTTGGCGGTTAATATCACATTCACCAGTCAATAGAATATGTACCATATCAGCAAAACCTTGTTTACACGCAATGTGCAGTGGACATTGCATATTTCGGTCTCTTATATTTGGATATAAATTATGTTCAACAAGTAACTTAACAATACAAATATTTCCAGCTTCACAGGCTGCAAGCAATGGCGACCATTCATTATAGTTATACGAAAGAACATCAAATTCTGTCATTTGTTTGAGAAGGAGTTTGACCACAGATGTTTGACCTGTTTTGCAAGCCATATACAAAGGGGATTGTTTCCTTGTATTGCAGAGATGAATATTGCACCTGTAATGAATCAGAAAGGTAGAAATTTCCTCGTGTTTACCTTCACATGCTAAAAATAAAGGTGTCCTGCCATACAAATGGTCACGAGAATTAATATCCAATTTTCTGAATGATAATAAGCTTTTCACTACAGCGGTGTGTCCCCATTTGCAACTAATATGAAGCGCCGATAATCCGTCTGCATTATAAAGAGATGTGTTTGCCTCGTTTTGGAGCAGTAGTTCAACTATATCATAGTGGCCACTTCTGCAAGCAACAAAAAGAGGCGTGTTTCCTTTTTCGTCACTTTGATTTATATCACAACCAAAGTCAAGCAAAAGTTTAGCTACTGTTGTATGTCCTCCTTTGCAAGCAACATGCAGCGGAGTATAACCGTCACTGCTGCAATGAGATATTGTTGGAAACTTTTCTAGCAACATTTTTACAATTGATGTATAACCCCTTTCACATGACACATGTAGCGGAGTTTTAAAATAACAAGTGTCATGCTTAGAGGTGTCAGACCCCATCAGTAATAATAATTCAGCTATTTTGGTATGACCCTCTTCGCAAGCTACATAGAGGGGAGATCTTTCCCACTTGTCACACTTTGTAACATCAGCTAAATGATCCAAAAGACATTTTACTGTTTCAATGTGACCATTCAAAGAGGCCATAAACAATGCAGACCTTCCGGCATTATCACAGACGTTGATATTACAACCCATGTCCAGCAGAATATTTACAATATCGTATAATCCCTGTGATGAAGATGCTAAAAGTGGCAATGAGATATTACCACCAATTTCTGGTTCAAACTGCAAATCATCTCTATTTCTATCTAACCTGGCAGGACCATTCCAATTTTCGTCGTCAGAATCACTTTTTTCTGACCCATTGTCAGCCTCCTCCAGTAATTGCCTGCATTTGAAACTCGAAGTCTGAAGTTCATCAAATGTTTGAAGAATCTTTACTACTATATCCCTTTTGGCACAAAGGAAATTTATTAGTCTTTCTCTGTATATTTTGAATTTAAGTTGCCTATTTTGAAAGGTACTGTATATTTCACCTTTTGATAAATCCTTAAGCAGTCTGTTGAAATAAAATTGTTCTCTTGTCTTTGGTACAACAATCAAATTTTCTTCAATGTTACCTGGAATATATTCCATTCGGTAACGATCACCAATAAATGCTACATCTGCATGATCTATAAAGCATTCCAACATATCCTGCCCGCAAACCACGGCAGCTATATCAAAAATTGTGTCATGTATTATACTGTAGGTGCCGTCTAAATTGCGGAGATACGTATTTTCAAGATTGTGTAATTGTTGTCTAATGTTTCGCTTGTTCAGTTTTAAATCTAATCCTAGGTCCTCGCATACAGTTTGTATTATATTTTCATTTTGGGTTACATTTTGCAACCATTCCTCTTGTAGATTAACAAATAATACACACAAAGTAAATGCACAATATTGAGTTCTATTGATTTCAATTTGCATGTCAAGTATATTTTGCTTTACGGCCTCAATTGGGTTTTCAAAGAAAGCCTTTGGATTAGAATTAGAATTTGCTGAAAATAATTTGCATATTAAGGGAAAGAAAGCATACTTTTCTAGTAGATCTGATATACATTCTATGTCATCTTCTTTGAGATAACTTTGTGCTATTAAGAGGCGTTCCTCCTTCAGAAGGCAAAACCTCTCTGTTTGCAAATTGCACTGGTTTGATACCAGAGATTTAAGGCGACTGAATAAAGAATCTTTCAGTATATGTAGTCGACATGATAGAAGAAGTTTAGTTTTACCAAGCTTTAAAATGTTTTCGATTATTTCTAAATTTGTTGACCACTTTCCTATCATTTGGCTGTTTACTGTAACTTTACCGAAGGTGTCTTCCAATATAAAAACCTGGTTACTGTTCCCATTATAAAACTGTTTGAACTCAGAAAAATCTGCAACAAACGGGATAATTTCATAGTTCATTTGTTTTCTTAAATGAAGAGCGACATGGTGAATAATGGCCGACTTTCCACTACCTGGACATCCCGTGACAACGAGGCAATTTTCCTGTTGAATAGTGTTTAAAACGTACATAGCCGCTCTTGTAACTACAAACTTTTCTTCTTTCCATTTAGATATGCATATCTCGAACAAATCTGTAAATAAGGGCAAAATGAGCAGCATAAAATAACAATAACTTTAAATTATCAAGAAATGAAAAGTTTCAATACAGTTATCTACGTCTCTAAGTTCATAAAAACCGATTTACAATTTAGTTTTATTTAACACATATTTTTTTTAAGTTTAAATGCTTATTTTCACATTTTAACTGCTTTTCATGACTTCCACTATAGGTCTGGCGTTCTTGCAACATGTATACCCATTCATATTTCATAGATATCATTAATAACAAGGTGCACTTTTTGCAATAGAAACTATAGTAATATAAAAAGTTTAACGTTCTTCGTAAATGCAATGAAGCTACTAAATTTTAAAAAAGGAATGAACGAATCCACCAAGCAGACAACGGTAATGATCCCAGTCTGACAGACATTCAGTAACCAAGAGTTATCTAAGATCATGAGAGCAACATATTTTACAAAGGAATGAACATAAAATATGTGGGCTTGAATTTTTTCTTAGAGAATTTGAAACTGAATCAACAGAGCAACTAGTTGAATCCAGAAGATGGTCTTTTTAAAAAGAAAATCAGAACATTTGAGATGCAAAGAGAAACACATCTTATGTGGTACATGGTGGGTCTAAAACAGTCAGATAGAATTTTCTGATGTTTTCATGACTTACGCAATAAAAAAAAATGAGGTCAATGGCCATTTAAGCGTGAAATTTGTCATGTGAAAATTACCTTTTTTGGTTGGAATGATGGGGGGAATTAGAGAATTTTGACAAATTTTTAATTCATTTAATTAGATCAGATGGAGTGCTTAAAAATTTGGTAAATTTTTAGCTAATATACACAATGTACTTGCTTTCGATTTGCATGAAAAATATTTGGGATTCACCAGATGCGCTAAGTACTGCGGAGTTTTAAACCCCCATACAACCTCAAATAATTAAATTATACAAATCATATCCCCTGATTGTGTTTTTGTTTTGTTTTGTTTTGTTTTATTTGTCTTTGTTTGTTTTGGTTGGTTTTTTGTGTTTATTTTTAATAAATGGAAATACCTTTAGTATGTTTTGGTATTGGATCATAAATATTGCATATTGTCTGTTTCATTTCATTCAACTGCTTTTCGATCATCTCTTTGTATTGCCTAAGCTGAGCTTCCAGTTGTGCCTTTTCATCCTCTAATTTTGAGATGATGTTGTCTGTAAAACAATACCATTATGTTGTCCTATTTATATGTATATATACATGCATAAAATATATTTTACAGTTTCATGCAATAGAAAAATACAAAATGGTTCCTGATAACAGTTGTCGATGTGAGAAAATGATTTATGAATCTTTGTGTAAATGGGTAGAAATGTATAAGGGTCAATAATTGGGAGGTCAAATCTAGAAACACGTGAAGTAACTGTATATTACAACGTTGACAAGACTATAAAAACCTACAAAAACAGCAAAACTTTCCATTTTCTATATGCAATGGTCAAGCAGAAATTTTTATCATATTTTTAATATTTCAGAGTTTAACCAATAATAAAAAAAATTGCCATGATGAAAACAGGTATACAATGTTGGTGCTAGGGATGTCTTGAATTTACTAAGGGGGTACGAGTAAAGCTCATTGTTGAATTCATCAAGGTGACTTAAAGACGAAGAACATCAATAAAAGCATTGTTCCTTGCTTGGTTTTATCATGTATTTGTAGAGACTGTCTCATGTACATTTACACAACATCCTTTCTTTGCTTATTTAAGCTTAAGTTTATCTTCCTTCAATGTGGAGTCCATAAAAAGATTTTCTATGCGAAAGATGTTTCTCTTGTGATGTACTTATTCTTGAGAGAATTTCTCATATTATACTTCCCATTATGACGTTTTGATTTCTTACAAAGTAATTATAATGATAATATGTAAATCTTATTTCAACAGTTATACGAATAACACATTTATTGGCCCTTTTCTTCTCAGACATACATTATGCTAAAAAATCACTTATTCATGTGTCAGATTCGTTATCATTATCAAGAAATGGAAATGGATGGCTCGTCAGAGAACTGATACAAAATTGGCTCAATAACAAAATTAGCGAACGGAATGGCCAATTAAGAGCCAAAGTGCACGAGGCAAAAAGACAAAGCAGGTGGAAAACCAGCAGGTGACTTGGTACAATCATTTCAAAAGAAATGATGAGTTGAATAAACAATGAAAGGATATGGAGTAAATGCACATAAGACAAAGTCTCAACAAAAACATGGTAGAACCAAGCAATGGAACAATGCTTTTTATTGTTGTTAAACCGGTTTTATGGCGCACCAACCCCCTCTCATGGCATTGTCCGGTAGCAACTCAACAGCCTGTCAAATGCTGGCCTTTATAAAAAAAATCTTGAATAAGATTTCGGACCGAAACTTCAGATTTTTCCACAAGGGACTGATTTCTATTTAAGAACTTTTTAATGATCGCACGAGGCGGCATCCATTAGTATGGCTGTCACGAAGATAACTATGCCTAATGAGAAATCTGTATTTTTTGCTAGCTTTCGCGTAACGAATCGGCTCTGAAATATACACTCCGTAAGCAGAAGTTGGAATGTTGTTGTCCATGTTAGGGAAATTGATTATCTTGAAATTGAAACCGTCCCTTCAAGAGTTAAGATAACAAATAGATTAAGTTAAGGATGAAAATGAAGAAGAACAATAAAAGCGTCGCTGCTTGGCTTTAACATGTTATTACAAAGAGCTTTTTGGGATACGTAAAGCAAACTATAGTCTGTGATTCCATGATAAACGACTCATATAGTTTCAGTCAAGATTACTTTAAATTGATCTTACCCACTTTATTCTCAAGATTTTCATCCCTTTTAGCTAATTCTTGCATGGTGTTCAAATATTTCTCCTCAGTTACTTGGTCCATACATCGAGTTTCCAAATCTTCAAATTTCGATACAAAGTAGCCAGTTTGTTTGCCGAGATAAATTTCCAACCTGGCTGCAATGTCCTTAAAAAGTAAAAAGTTTTCTGAAAGTTCTATATCTGGGACATCGGCATTACCTCTATGTATAATTTCATTCCTCTTTTGTCTTATTCTTTCAACATCGTCACCAACAGACAATTCATTTGCCATTGGGAATCTTGGGAAATCCCAACCTTGGGTTGGTATAGGAACAATGCTTAAATTTCTGATCAATTTGTAAAGCAAAGGAATGTCAAAATTTGAATAACCATTGATAACCACATTGTTAATACAAAACCATTCCACAGCTCTTAAACTTTGTCTCAGATATGAATTGCTGATACAGTCATGTTTAAGTTTATTTGGAGGTGTTTTAGACAATACCAACTCTCGTAATAAGTCTGGAAGGAGTTCTTGAGCTGCTTGTCCAAATCTGGCATAGTTCGTATTGTTGCTGGAAACATCTGTAGTTTGTCTAGATGCCATGTCTGGTTTATATGATGCCCTTAGTTATCAGTACAACTAATAGAGGTTCGACAATATCCTACAATAAATTACATAAAAAAATAAAACCGGGGTCAAGTACTAGTACGTAAAATAAATGTGTTTGTATATGTAGTTTTGTATAATTGTATTACGTTATCAATTATCATTTTGGGTAACTAATGTCCTGTCCAAGGGTGAACCAAATAGCATTCAAACGTGGAAGATGCTGTTTTACTCATCAGATTATCTATTCATTGCAATATTCTGCTTTGTAAAATACAAGAAGCAAACAACTTGGGCATATAGCAAAAACGCTGGTATATGAGCATGCACCAAAAAACTATTGTATGTATGAATATGGCAATTAAAAGGCTCTGCGTATTGTCAAACTTTACTGGGCTCTATTAATTTCTTGGAATCGTCTTTTTTTTCTCTCACAAAGTAGTATTGACAATGATTTCTCGACCCGTATGTCAAAAGTTAGTATGTCAATAAACTAGGACATTTTCGACATGTTTGGGACATATTTTTGGTTATATTGAATAGTTGCATTAATTAATGCTTTGTTTCAGCAATTTTATTTTTACAATAATTAGTCTGATGTCTAATATGATGTCTAACCATGCTAACAAAAACAGGTTTCGGAAAATCGACATCTCGTGTTAAACTTTTATGTAAATTTCGAACAGCTAATTCAATGAAAAATATAATATTTTTAGTTCAATGTCGATGTGTAAAATGTTCTTTGTTATACCTGCAAGCACTACTTCATATTGTCTGGTCACTTATGTCTGTAACATAAATATAGAATTTTGAAAAATCGTTCGTGATATTTGACATATTTATTTTGAGAATATTCATAAGTTTTTGGAATTATAAGTTCTATTGAACTTGCGACTTCATTTTTCCGTTGTACATCATTTCTATTTGTACCCTTTACGCCGGATGACTAAGTATCCCTTCATCAACAATATACATATCAGGAAACATCTACAATCGCTGAATACAAGTACATGCTACAATCTGCCTAGGAACTACACAGGAAAACACAATTAAGACAAAAGACAAACGTAAACAATTATATGAACTCGGGACAGTCGGACTTGGCACCGGCACTAGCAAAGCCAGTGAAAGGGTTAAAAACCGGTTTATGGGTACCCAAACCTCCCCTTTATCTGTCCCGTTTCCCAATAGTATAATAAACATACGAATAAAAACCAATACAGGTAGTTTGCCTACTCAATGAAGGAGAGAAAATGACAATACGTATATTTTGAAAGATGGGTCAAAGGGTGCCCGGCTCTAATTGCAGGCTGGCTCAAGAAGCCTGATCTGCTGGTTAAACGTTTTGGAAGGGTTTGGTTAAGAATTGTCGATATTTCAGTGGATATCGGTAGTGAAAGGCCAGTATTTGTTTTGAAATTTTCATATCACTAGATCTCAAAGCTAATGTAACGGATGCAAGCAGAATATTTTTTCGATATTCCTGTTTTTCAAAGAATATAACTTACGTCCCAGCCTTTCTGAATTGTTAATCAGTTTCTGGCATTTTTAACATTTCCGTAAAAACGAAGATCAGAATTGCTCCTTTCAATATGCTGTTTGCGAGAAATGCAAATTTAGATAATGATAATGTAACTCTATTGTGAAAGTTAAGCTGTGATAGTAAGATTACGGTCATTAAATCGTTAAGAGAAGAACAAACGCGTGCGAATCGTACTAGTTGAGAAATATACACCCAGCGAAATACAAATCATTCCCTTTGTCATATATTCTATTTTCTATTTTACAAGTGTAAATAATGATAGATGCACAAAAGGGCAGTATTTGAAATCATTGTTATTTTTTTTTAATTTCAGTTCTTGTTGGTGGATGATGTCTAACGTTACATAATTTAAACACTGGGGATTGTCAATAGTAAGGATATCGTCAATATACCTGTTGTTATCATTGAAAACAGAAATAATTTAATCACTTTTTTGTATGGTTCCGTTTTGAAGTTTTTTTCATGAAGTCTCGTTCGTAACAGAACTGAAAAGAAGGATCTGCAATGAGAGGTGCACAATTCGTACCCATGGGAATACCTATGACCTGTTGTTAAATAGTATTGACAAAGCGAACAAAAATGTTGACCAGCAAAAGATTGAGTGCATGAATCATATCATCACATGTCCACGAACAATAATTATTGTAGGTAATATAAGAAAAGAACCCTTGCTGTTTGGCCAAATGAATTGCAGACCAGAAGTTTTAAAAGAGCATTTGATATGTTGTCCCCATTTGTAGGTAATCAATTTATATGGAAGGATTTTATAAACCAGTGTGGGAAAAACATAACTGTCGATGGAGGAGACGGGTCTCTGATTTGTTTGTAGTTTATCTATAACTTGAAAAGAATTTTTCACACTCTAAAAGTAATTTACACCAGAGTTTTAATAAGTTTTTTTTCACAGTATTTGATTGCCAACACCTTTATACAAGTAAGTGAAATAGTTATAATCCTTCAAGTGTCGCGTTAGACCAATTTTATTGGCCATTATGCTACCAATTCTATATATTACAACTAAATTGCTGCTAAAAACTGTAGAATTGGTTTAAGAAACTCACTTCTGGTAATTGAGCATGTTGAGCTATTTTCATATTCCTAGATTAGGGAAATTCCTGTTTTTAATTTTGCAAAGATTTTGTATCCTTTTTTTGTAAATACGATATGAATAAAAATATAATCAAATGATATGAAATCTAACTATTTTTGATATGCCAACATAGATTTAACCATGCATAACATTTCGAGTGGGAAACTGTGAAAAACATTGTTTTATTGATGGGAGATAATTTTTGTTGTACTATTACCTCTCTTGGTGAATTTATTATCCCCCATAGCCAAATTACTAATTTTGTGATTTTTTTTACCAAAAATAAATGAATTACAGTATCTAAAAGTATACATGAAGTGATCATTTATAATAATGTTACACTGATTATACCTAAAATTTTCAGTTTTATTTTAAATAATCAAAACATGAATTCCCAACTGTAAAAGTTATAGAAACATCAGTTTATAAAGGCTCACACTGCATCAAAGTTCATCACCTAACATCACAGTTGCCGAGCTGAGTATCAATAGTTCTAATTTTTCAACCAACTCTGCAGTTTTACAAAAGCAATTTAGTTGTCAAACTGTAGGATTTGTAGCCAAATGGCCAATAAAATTGGTCTATAACTACAAATGGATGAATAAATTAGAAGAACACTCACTAAATGCCGAAATAAAACGATTGAAGGAATTTTTGAGAATGGCTGAATATCACCAACATTCAAAGAATTTAAAGATCCATGTATTGGGGCTCAAATAACTCTAGCATACATACAGTCATCTAGACTTTATAGGATTAAATAGTACTGTCAATGTTTCCTATGATAAAGTCCGAAGAAGGAATAAAACGCATTGATGGTCATGAAATATTGTCCACTTGGATTTTGCAATGAAATATACAACAATAAGGACTTTTTCACGGGACACTTTATTGGCTTATAAGAGCAAGTGGTCACATGAATTCAATAGATCAGATAACAACCCGTTGTGATTTCAATAATATCACACAGAGGCATAGTATTGTATTATCATAATCCCTTATTACAGGAAAGACAATCTTGACACATTGTATTGCATCATTTCAATTTCCAAATGTTTTGATTTGATCTGCACTGAAAAGACATAAGTTGTCGATATGACCATATAAAGAGACAGTAGTGAGACCAACATTAGAATACGCCTGTGCAGTATGGGACCCCACAACTCAAAAACAGATCAACAAATTAGAGCAAGTGCAAAAAAGAGCAGCACGATTTACACATAACAACTACACAGACCGTACACCTGGCTGTGTCACCAACATGACTAAACAACTTGAGTGGGAGAGTTTAGAAGGACGGAGGAAACTCGACTCTGTATGCTATACAAGATCCAGCATGGCCTAGTGGACATCAACAGGCAAGAGTACCTTATACAGAGTGACCGGAGAACAAGAGGGGAACACCGATTCTATCAGGAAAGGACCAACAGTGATGTTTTAGGCGTATCATTCTTCCCAAGGACCATCAAAGATTGGAATAAATTGCCAACATCAACAACATCG
The DNA here is from genome assembly GCA_002080025.1 of Modiolus philippinarum. Lineage (NCBI taxonomy): Eukaryota > Metazoa > Mollusca > Bivalvia > Mytilida > Modiolidae > Modiolus > Modiolus philippinarum. The sequence goes on from MJUU01071883.1 coordinate 95,835, forward strand.
ACCGACACAGTTAAGGGATTCAGAGCCGCCCTGAAGGCGTGCTCTGAAAGGGAATAAACAACAATCTAATTGTACATAGTTTTAATTGTATGATACAACGATTTTATCTGTAAATAGTATTTGTTGAGGACTAGCTGTGTCGCCCGGCAAACGCCTAGTTTTCGTGGAACCATTTACATTCGAGTCCCGATTCCGGTTCCTTACCAGGAAGAAGAGAAGAATCTACAGTAAATTTGGTATTTTCATATTTATTATAACTAAGCCGATGCCTCTGCTGGTGGACTGATAGTCCCCGAGGGTATTCACCAAAACAACGGCAGTAGAATACCGAAGGAACAAAGCACAAGATTACACAAATCAAAGTCCAGAGACAAGGCAAAAGCAAGAACACCAAAAGACGGAAGACCAAAGACACCACATGCCCACAAAACACACGAACATTACATATACAACACAAAAAACTAAAGCACTAACAGTGTGAACTCTCAATAAACAAGAGTGACATAAGGTGCTCCGGAAGGGTAAGCATGTCCTGCTCCGTGCACAGCACCCGTCACACTGTCAGTGGGTCAATCCAGGGTAAAGTCAAAACCGGTAATGTCAAATCCGGGAAGACGCGAATCTTACTGAAAATGTCAGTTTTTATTTGTGACACTGACATTTCATATCTATCTATGATGTGGTAACGGCCATAGAATTTCTGAAGGGACGAAAGTAACAAAGGCTGAACATATCCCTGACTCAGCAGTTTTTGTGACAGTGCTTTTGCTGTTTCCACAAAGTCACTGTATGTACTGCACGCTCTACAGTAACGAATTATTAGTGAACCAACCGAGTAATCAGTACTTCGGTGCTGACTCGAAAACTAATTTGTTTTCCGGAAACTTGCTATTTGGAAATTTTAGAAAATTTTGCTAAAAACTAAGGAGTATCCCCCTCGTGCATAGATCTGTCCATAGCTGATCTTGGCTTTTCATTCAGTAGATCATAATTGGTTATTTGTTCTTAATCAGTCTAACAAATTTTGGTTTATGGTGTTCCAATTGTTTTTATTTGATCTGCACTGAAGATACATTAGTTGTCGAAATTGCCATATGCAGAAATAGAATTTATAGAAACTTTGGTATTTTGATGTTTATTATGTTAAGTTTTCTTGCAATTGACTGGATGAGTGTGTTTCGGGTGTTTATATGTTTTGATTTTTAGTATTTTTTGTCGGGCAATGGATGACGGCGATTGCATTTAATATTACGTATGTTGACATGGAGTCGGGGGATTTAACTCGTGTGCATTTCGTTGTTTGTAGACTTTCTTATGCTTGTATACTGTTGTGCTAAAACAATGTGCACCTCCTATTTTGATTGAATTTTATCTTAAAGGTGGTTGGACTCAGTCATTTTTTATAGTATTCCGTAGAATAATATGCATTACTAGTAATATAAGCCTGTTATTTTGGTTGCAGTTTCTGCCCTTTTTGCAGATTTTAGGTCTTGTTGAACGTAGTAATTTTCGACAAAATTATATGGGTAGGGTATCCATTTTCGTAATCAATTCCTCTCCCAGCTTTAAAGTAATAGGTCTGAAACTTTGTAGAGCGTTTTTTTATGCATCGACATAGTGTGCACCTCCTATTTTTAGCTCACCTGGCCAAAGGCCATGTGAGCTTTTGCCATCACTCGGCGTCCGTCATCCGTCTGTCCGTTAATTTTTATTCAAAGATCTTCTCCTCTGAAACTACTGGGCCAATATTAATCAACCTTGGCTTGAATCATCATCAGGGTGTGCACTTTCAAGTTTGTGATTTTTATGTCCATGGTCGCTGTTACTAACTAGAAAAACTGTGAGCAAAGCTCACTGATATATACCCCCACTCCCCCATTTGATAATCAACTAAATTAAATTCTGAAATAGAAGATGCGAATCTACATTAGGTCACAAAGACTGTGCTAAAGTTTCATGAAAATCAATTTAGTGGTTCAACAGGAGTTGCGGATAAGAGATGGGTACCTACATGTAATGTACTGGCAAAGTCCATGTTTTGCTATGAGAAACCCTAAAAATCAATCAAATCAAATTCTGAAATAGGAGGTGCACATCTGCATTATGTCACAAAGACTGTGTTAAAGATTCATGAAAATATATTCAGTGGTTCAGGAGGAGTAGCAGATAAGAGATGTGTACCCCCTTGTAATGTAATGGCAAAGTCCATGTTTTGAAATGGGAAACCCCAAATTCGATCAAATCAAATTCTGAAATAGGAGGTGCATATCTACATTATGTCACAAAGACTGTTAAAGGTTCATGAAAATCTATTCAGTGGTTCAGGAGGAGTGGCGGATAAGAGATGGGTACCCCCTTGTAATGTAATGGCAAAGTCCGTGTTTTGCTATGGAAAACCCCAAAAATCAATTAAATCAAATTCTGAAATAAGAGATGCACATCTACATTATGTCACTAAGACTGTGTTAAAGTTTCATGAAAATCTATTCAGCTGTTCTGGAGGAGTAGCGGATAAGAGATGGTTACCCTCAGGTGTAACGGACGGACGGAAAGACGGGCGGAAGGACAACCGGCCTATCACTATATACCCCCGACTTTTCAAGGGGGGGGGGGTATAAAAATAGAACATAGGGGTAAATTGCTGTTTTTTTGCAAATAACTCGAAAACCGTTACAGATATCAAAAATCTGACAGATCAGCATGATGAGATCTACCCACCCTGCAATTTTGGAGAAAATCCGATAACTCGTCTTGGAGTTATTGCCCCTTTTCCACAAAATTTCCGTTTTTTTTTTTTTGTTACTTTTTGTCTTATATATTGAAAATTATAGAAGACAAAGGTTAAATTTATATTACAAAAATGGTCAGCATAATAAGAACTATATGTCCTGCAATTTTGGAGAAAATCTGAGGACCCAGATAGGAGTTATAGCCCCTTTTTAGCTCACCTGGCCAAAGGCCATGTGAGCTTTTGCCATCACTCGGCGTCCGTCGTCCGTCCGTCCGTTAACTTTTATTCAAAGATTTTCTCCTCTGAAACTGCTGGGCCAATACTAACAAAACTTGGCCTGAATCATCACCAGGGTATGCTCTTTCAAGTTTGTGATTTTTATGTCCGTAGACCAAACAACATGGCCACTGTTACTAAAAATAGAACATAGGGGTAAATTGCTGTTTTTTGCAAATTACTCGAAAACCGTTACGGATATCAAAAATCTGACATAGGGATAAAAATGATCAGCATGGTGAGATCTACCCGCCCTGCAATTTTGAAGAATATCCGATAACCCGTCTTGGAGTTATTGCCCCTTTTCCGTAAAATTTTCGTTTTTGTTACTTTTAGTCTTATATATTGTAAATGGTAGAACATAGAAGTGAAGTTTATTTACAAAAATGGTCAGCATAGTAAGATCCACATTTCCTGCAATTTTGACGAAAATCTGACGACCCACATAGGAGTTACGACCCCTTTTTCTTTGAATTTTCAAGATTTTTTTTACATTTTTACTTTTATTTCAAAAACTGTTTGAGATGGAGGTTAAATGTGAATTACAAAAGTGTTGAGCTTTTCCAGGACTACAACCAACAGATTAGCATCTCATCGAAGATGGCCGCCACTAGAGAACATAGTTTAACATAGGACCCTATGAGAAATGCATTCAAAGATCTTCTCCTCTGAAACCACTGAGCCAATGTGGACCAAATATTATCACAATAGTCTTCATGTGGTCCCCTTTAAAGTTTGTGATTTTTGTGGTTGTACCTCATCCAACTCGTCCAAGATAGCCGCCAGCGGGTGACATAGTTTAACATAGGGACCCTATTGGAAATACATTCAAAGGTCTTTTCTCCTTAAACCACTATAAGCCAATAGGAACCAAACTTGGATACAATTGTCCTTGGCTGGTTCCCTTTAAAGTTTGTGATTTTTATGTTCGTACCTCATCCAAGATGGTTGGACATAGTTTAACATAGGACCCTTATGGGAAATGTATTCAAAAATCTTCTCTGAAACTACTGAGCCAATTGGAACCAAACTTGATCACAATAGTCTTTAGGTGGTCCCCTTGAAATTTTGTGATTTTTACGTTCATACCTCATTCGAGGTGGCTGCCAGCAGAGAACATAGTTTAACATAGGGACCCTATGGGAAATGCATCCAAAGATTTTCTCCTCTGAAACTACCAAGCCAAATTCAACCAAACTTGATCACAATAGTCCTTGGTTTGTCCCCTTCAAAGTTTGTTATTTTGACGTTCGTACCTCTTCAAAGATGGCCGCCAGCGTGGAACACAGTTTAACATAGGGACCCTATGGGAAATGCTTTCAAATGTCTGCTCCTCTGAACATACTCAGCCAATGCGAGCCAAACTTGGTTGCAATAGTCTTTAGGTGGTCCCCTTGAGAGTTTGTGAATTTTATGTTCATACCTCATTCAAGATGGCAGCCAGTAGATAACATAGTTTAACATAGGGACCCTATGGGAAATGCATCTAAAGATCTTCTCCTCTGAAACTACCAAGCCAAATTGAACCAAACTTGGTCACAATAGTCCTTGTGTGGTCCCCTTTAAAGTTTGTGATTTTTAAAATGGCCGCCAGCGTGGAACATAGTTTAACATAGGGACCCTATGGAAAATGCATTCAAATGTCTTCTTCTCTGATCCTACTGAGCCAATTGGAACCAAACTTGGTTGCAATTGTCTTTGGGTGGTCCCTTTCAAAGTTTGTAATTTGTATGTTTGTACCTCATCCAAGATTGAAAATGTAACATCTGGTGAACTGATTTATAGTATGAATGGGTGGTCTTTTCGTGACAGTGAATAAAACCAGTCACCAGGTGAGCGATACAGGTTCATATGAGCCTTTAGTTCTTCAAATTTTAATAATTTTTTACTTTTATTTCAAAAACTATTTGAGATAGAGGTTAGCTTTGAATTGCAACAGTGTTAAGCTTATCAAGGACTACAATTTCTACATATGTTCAGCAGGATCCTATCTCATCCAAGATGGCCGCTGGCGGGGAACATAGTTTAACATAAGGACCCTATGGGAAATGCATTCAAAAATATTAACCTCAGAAACTACTGAGCCAATTGGAACTAAACATGGTCACAAGAGTCCATTGGTGATACCATTCAAAGTTTGTGATTTTTATGTGCATACCTCATCCAAGATGGCCGCCAGCGAGGCACATAGTGTAACATAAGGACCTATGTGAAATGCATTCAGAGATCTTCTTCTTTGAAACTACTGAGCCAATCGGAACCAAACTTGGTCACAATAGTCCATTGGTGATACCATTCAAAGTTGCGATTTTGATGTGCATACCTAATCCAAGATGGCCGCCAGCGAGGCACATAGTGTAACATAAGGACCCTATGTGAAATGCATTCAAAGATCTTCTTCTCTGAAAGTACTGAGACAATTGGAACCAAACTTGGTCACAATAGTCCATTTGATGTCCTCTTTAAAGTTTGTGATTTTTATGTTCGTACTTCATCCAAGATGGCTGCAAGGGGTAAACATAGTTTAACATAGTGATCCTATCAGAAATGCATTCAAAGATCTTCTTCTCTGAAACAACTTGAGCCAATCGAAACCAAACTTGGTAACAATAGTCCTTGGGTGGTTTCCTGCAAAACTTTTGACTTTTATGTTTGATTATCCTCTCTGAAACTCTTAACATCTTGTGATGGATAATAATTGATGGTCTCTTTGTGACAATGAATAAAAGCAGTCACCAGGTGAGCGATACAGGCTCATGTGAGCCTCTAGTTATTTTATAGAATTCTATCTTTTTCCGGATTTTACAGATACTAGTTTTTGAACTTTTTCGACAAAGTTCTAAAGACAGGATACCCATTCAGTGTAATTTACTCCTCTCGCAGATTTTAACCAAGAGTTTCTGACACTTTGCAGGATGTTTCGCTATACAGTTGATCATATGCACATCCTATTTTTGTTCTATCTGAAAACATATTTCTGGATTTAACAGGTTGATGAACTTATTTATCTTTTAGCAAGATTCTATAGGCATGGTACCCTTTTGTGTAATCATTTCAACCAACTGGTTGATTGAAAGACTAGTATGTAACACGGTATTCATGAATTTCTGTATTCATTAAACGTTCTGAATACAAAGAAAGCGTTTAAATAAAGCAACAGAAGAACATTACATTATGTGATTCATGCATCGCTTAGCCAAACTATTTTAGTGCTTTACTTGTTCATTTTGTTTTTGACGTGTGTGTTAAATCTGAATTGACGTGTTGTCTGGATTTTTTATTTTAGAATTTTCCTTTTACACTTTTCGTTTCGGCATTCGTTTACCGATGTATTTACATGTAATAACAAAGACAATTGTTTGATTTTGACTTGGTTTCCTTTTCATCGAGACTTACTCAAGACTATTGTCAAGTATTTCTATTCAATAGACTACTGCAGTTTTGATCAGTTTTGTCATCATGGACATGTATTTCAGTTTCATGTAATACTTTGGGACTAGAGCATAATGTTTTCAGTCCACCTTACCTATTGCTCCACGGATGGCACTAGGGTACTAAATTGTTCTTCACAATAATATTTATACTTGTAAATCCAGTCGCCATTTTATTGATGGTTGAATATCTTTATTTAACTTCCGTGTTAGAATACTGACGGGATCGATTATTTGAACATATGCCAAATAATTTTCAAGCTCAAATTGAATTGATACATACTATAGTACTTGCGAAGCATATTGAAGGTCATTTGGTTATTGCTTTGTCATTTTAGTTTGGGAATGGATACCGTATAATTGCGTAGAAACTAGAGGTCCACATGACTCTGTATCGCTCATCTGGCTACTGGGCGTTTTATTCATGGAATGTTGTCACAGAGTCACAATAATCACAAAGTTTTAAGGGTACTACCCGAGGACTGTTTTGTTGAACATTGATTTCAAGCTGCTTTTGAGGATAAGATCTCTGAATACATTATGTTAAACCATGTTCCGTGTTGGTGGCCATCTTGAATGAGATAGTAGCATGAAGATCACAGAGGGATCTCTGGATCTACCTTCTAATTTTTCTGCGCTAAAATTCCATGTTTTCTTGTGTTAAGAGGTGCTGATATAAAAACCAACTTTATAATATCTATATCGAGTTGATCAAATGGTTCGTTTCAAAATTGATTAACTTTGCTGACAAAAATATGCCATCATTAAATCCATATTCCAGGTTATAATTGAATTTGGAAGTTCTGCAGGTGAAAAAGGTAGCAGTTCTTGTTGTTTCGTAAGACATTTTACCCATCCTTGTTAATGTTCAGTTTAATCGCAGGGACTTGCTCCCGGTCTAGAAAAAAAATTGTTTACTATCAAATATGAATCTCGGAGAATTTTCTAGACCGGGAGCAAGTCCCTGTGATTAAACTGAACATTAACAAGGATGGGTAAAATGTCTTACGAAACAACAAGAACTGCTACCTTTTTTCACCCGCAGAACTTCCAAATTCAATTATAACCTGGAATACGAATATGGTCAAATTACGGGCCAAGCCAAAGATTTCACTTCAGAACTATAAAGAGGACTATTTGCTTTCTTCGAGCTTTAAAGACAATATTGGGGTGAAATTTTGAAGCCTAGTTCAGAGGTTTGTGTAATGGAAAAAAAATTGAATGATTTCTCTTAAAACTTTGCAGAATTGTGAATACAACGGTAGAAGATCCCTTTTTATCATTTTGAGGTTTTTTTATAGGTAAGAAAGCCCCTTTTTCTTCTTTTTTCTTTTTTGTATTGTGTTTTGTGAGTACAAGGTTAAAGAATGGCGAAATTTGACCCTATACAGTAGTACAGTAGTTGGCTTTATTAAAAACTCCAAAAAATGAAATTTGCTGTGCCTTTTATCAGGGAATTATAAAACAGTTTTATAATTCCCTGCTTTTATATAGAATCGGTCACAGTTTAAAAAAAATCTAGAGTTCATTTCTTATTAACATTTTTCTATGTATGGTAGTGGATGTGTCTAAAAGTCGGTCTCGGTTCCGGTCTTCGGTCTCGGTTCACTGTCTAAAAGTCGGTCTTTCGGTCTCGGTTCCATATTCGAGAAAGTACAACAAATATGACTTATGTGACTGTAATTCTCAGTGACAAGTTTGCGATGGAAAAGGTCAGGTCTCATTATTGGTCGAGAGGCGCTATTGTTTTCAACAGTACCACAAGACTAGATAAGAAACTAATGTATTCTAGGAAGAATCTTAGATGGTCTAGAGCTCAGATAATATACTATCATTTGTTTAAAATCGATACGGAAATCACTAATTGCAACAAAAAAAATCTTTTAGTAGATTAGATAGATTAAACTTATTTTATTGCTAGATTTAACAATTGG
>MJUU01071884.1:6418-55968 GCA_002080025.1 Modiolus philippinarum
GCTGCAGCGCACTGATCAGGACATCTTTTGCATCGAGAAAGTCTTGAGGCGGCGGATTAGGGGTGGCGTGAAGGAGGCCTGCGTAAAGTGGAGAGGATATCCCAAAACTTCAATTCTTTTATCAAAGAGTCCGACTGGCAATGATCCCCAGCAGGCTTTCCAGTTCCTCAAAAGAGAGACCAGAAAGTCTTTATTTAAGCGTGCTTCAGCTCGACGAAAAGCCTTAATGCGTCTAGATCCGCCTGCGGGCGGTCGTAAATGGCTTTGGTGATTGGTTCGGTATCAGTCCGGAGGAGAGGGAGATTTAGCGCGTGATACTTTTGCATGTCTAGGTTCGTAGTCATCAAATCACCATTGGTGAAGACGCATTCTGACTAATCGAATTTGCCATCTTCTATGGTCATCAGCTTTCCGGTTAGGTCTTTGAGGGATGCGTAGTACTCCTTTTGCATCCGCTTGATGGCCATCTGCATCTGTTTAACTTCTGTATCTAGCTCGTCCATGTCTTTCATACTGTCTTTCAGCTGCTGGATGACTCATTTCTTCGTCACGGCGTCCGAGCTATCCCGCAGCAATCCAATACTGGTGATACGATGATCGTTCATATCGAGATCCTTAGCATCAGCCAGACGGGCATCTGCTTCCTCGCGGGAGATCCAAATCTATCCATTTATTTATAGTTTGAAGATCACCTCCTCGAGCGTCCCCCCTTCCAAAAGAAGCTTCAATACGTGCAAGCAAAAGTGTCCACAGACCACGTCGTCGCGACGCTGGAGCTCATTGGTATTATATCGAATCTCCGGCCTCGGATAGTCGACGATCTCGTTGGATGGGGTATGCCGTAAGGATCAAAGTAGATTTTGAGTCCTCCACGCATATGACAGCACGTCCAGTGCGTGCCGGGGTCACCGCGATCGTCGTGATTCAGGATGCCACATTCGATGGAGCGTGTTGTGGGTGGTAGGGCATTGCGCATGAATACGTCTCTGCATCGAGGGATTCTCAGGGCCCTGACAGATTCCCCCAACTCCAGATTCGAAAGGGGCTTGTGGGAGGGGAGGATGCCGTGCACTCGTATGCTGCTCATTTATCTAGGTATGGACAGTCTGCCAAATGCAGAAGAGGAGGAATAGGCATCCCTCCCGTTAGAGCCTACTAAGTGCAGAGGAGGAGGGATGGACATCTGCATCCATCAGAGCCTACCAAGTATACAGGGGATGGTCTCACCTCAATTTCGGGCTTAGGTGGTGTCCGTGGACGAGGGTGCTGATGCCGTCGGGGAGAATGTGATGCTTGTCGTCTCTGGCGGAAAGCGCGTTCTTGTTGATCTCGTCGGCGTAAATCTGGTGGAGATGGTTCCGGATGATATTCGATAGATCTCTTGCTGGGTGTTTAGGAATCGCTTGTGGTCCTCGAATGCGATGATGCGCTTGGTGACACTCTTGGTGGCTCCCTTCGCCTTTTTGGTGGCCTGACCGTCATCCATCTTGAAGGCGTATAGCTTCGCCCGGAGCCCCACGAAATCTGTCATGATCTTGCCGCCGCACTCGTACTTGAACACTCCGAGGACTTTCTTATTTTTGTGGATAGGGTTACTGCAGGGATGCTCGGCGGGGTATTTGGACGTATCGAATTTGGCCTCGACGTGCAGAGCGATATCCTGGTAGAAGTCGTCGGTTTTGATCTCATATGCCAAGCTGTCTGTGAAAAGAAGCCGCGCGCGATCACCGTACATCAACCTCATGAATCCATAGTTTAAATCGTACATGCTGAGCTTCGAAATATCCAAGATGCAGGCTCCCAGATAGATCGGCTTATCAAACTTCAGCTTGGCCTTCTTCATGTGGACGGTTGAAGACCATTCGACCATCGAATTTGGGCTTGGCTACGAGCTTTTTGGTGGTAACCAGCCTGAAGTCTACGCGCTTCCGGATATTCGCCATGGTCTTGCCAAAGAATGAGTTGACCATCAGCTTGACGAAATCCTTTTCGGAGTCGGTCTTGGCCTTGGCGCGAAGAGTGGTATTCAGATCAACGTAGTGCTTAAGGCATTGGGATTGCTTGAACCTGATCATCCGACGGCATTTCGTAATCTTCATGCCCATCTCCAAATACATCTTGAGATTTCGATAGTGGAAGGTATACTTTTCACGCTTGCCTAGATGAGGCACTAGCTTTCGCACCTTGCTAATATTCACGTTCTCGGGCGCGAGAGGATAATCATTATGGGCATCTTGAAGATCCTGTGGATAGTCGAGATCGCATTCCACTATATTCGTGGTCGTCGGGATAGTTGAGAATCTCGTGAAACTCCTCCGGCTCCACCCATTCAAAGTCCCCCGTGGGAAGAGGCTGTGACATCGCCCACAAGATTATTGACATCGAGGTAGGTGAAATACTTGGTTGGCTCGGAGAGGCCTGAGCATGGCGATGAGGTGATCATGGCCACCTCTCCCCTGGTCGCCTGCTCAAACATCATCAGCATATCTGGATCCGACGTAAAGAAGCTCCAATCTTTACCCAGTGGTTTTGAGGTTGGCGTCGTAGGAAAAGCCGGGCAATGTGTAGAAGTTGGCAGGATCAAGCCCATAGTGAGTCTTGCAGATGTCTTGAAATTTTCCACGATGTCGTCAGCAAGACGTCGGTTTCTAGGTAAAGGTCGTGATAATCGCGTAGGGTCTTGCACTCCCAGACTCTCTAGGCGTGCGCGTAGATTTCGTCGGTGATGCCATCCCTGGAAATTGCTGAAAAAACTTCTTTGGGTGGGAGCGGAGTCTCTTCCAGCTTGGCCGGCCCATCCATATAATCTTAGGAAAATACCCCTTTACGGATCACCGGGCTCACAAAATCTTGCTCTCACGGTCTTGAAGTGTTCGTTCTGGCTAGATTGTCCTGAGTAAGCTGAGTAAGAAGCGACCGAATCGACAAATCTCATTTCCAGATTTTTATCCACCTTCTTGGAAAATCTAATGTATTAGGGATGCTACGATCTACCCCTCAGCGTATACAAGCTCCTTGAAGAAGATGTGGGCATCATACCCGCTCAAGTTGTGAAAGAAGATGGGGACGTAATTCCGGAGCTGGAAATCCAGATTGCACTGGTTGTGTGCTGCGCCGCGATATTTCCCGGTAAGATGGTCGTGGTCCCGAACCTTATCCCCTCCCAATTCATCCCCGAAAATATGGTAGTTCGTGCTCTCTGCAAAGCTCTTCTTGTCCTCGTCGGTCATCACCATGGGCTTTGTCTCCTAGCATAGCTTACCGATTGCCCGCACTTCCTCTTCCATGCACTTCACGAATTTCTTGGCCGCATCCTACCTAGACGTCTGGGCCTTGTAATCACCATGAGCGAACTTCACGTGTTAGCAGAAGCCCGATGGTCGCTGTAGATGGTAAGCCTTCGTGTAGGGATGCGATGGATCCGGTTGGCAGGTGTTGAGCTTTTCCTTAAAGCACTCAAAGTCCACATAGATGACGAATGGAACTCTCATCATCTTTTTGTGGTAGAGGAAGCCTATGGTGGACCCTTCTTCCGGCATCTCGATTCTGACCGAATCCCTCTTGCTACAATCTTCCATATGCACGTCCAAGATATCCTGCCTGGAGAAGTGACACAGACATCTGCGGTTGAAGAAAAGCTCATGACCATGCTCCGTCACCTGGGAGCTCAGAAATCGAGAAAAGCTCTAGACCGAGCAGTAATGCTGCATGCCTTCGCGAGTCAGGAAGAGGAGATCTCTGTGGGTGGGTCTCGTATTCTTGGATATCCTGCTTCACCCTGCTTTACGCCATCAAATCCAAAGACGTTGACGTTAATGGTGGGATTCTGCCTTTAATTTTTTCGATCGCCCTGAGCGAGACTGGGAAGTCGATGCCTTCAAAGTTTAGCTCATCCTCCAATTTCTTGTACTGACCTACGCGGTTGGTGGATTTTTGATCGACTTCCTCGTGGTGAAGGGCCACCAGCACCTACCCCACTGGAAGCAGCGATCACCTTCATTTTTCATATTGATGATCGCCTTCTTTTTCGCGAGAGCCGATGGGGTTGGTATGAAGGAGCCCACTCCCCGAGTGGTTTGAATTGGTTGAGATGGTTATCAAGCTTCTCGATGTGTCCGAACGTCCACCCATTCCCTTACCGCATGATTTTGCAATATTTTCCTTCTCCTTCTCCATTATGAAGGTGATCTTCAATTCGAGGTCAGATGATTAGGTGAGGGTAGTCATGGATGATCAGGAGTAAGAGGTGATATAGATATTTTCTCCGGTCTCGGGTTGGTCTTCACCATCTCTGCTAGAAGTACTTAGTGTACTTGCGATCCCTTCTTTTTGCTGAGAGCAATTTTGATACTGCTTGATGTGCTCATCCAGCTGCACCAGGTTGGGGGCATTGCAGCACTGCTGCTGCGTTTGGGGTGTTGGGATGCTATCTTCCATATCTTCTTCATTCTCTAGAAAGAAATCCTGCTACCGATCCATCATATTTCTTTCGGATGTCATATCTTTATTTATATCACATCCTTCCCTTAAACGTGTGCTTATCCCCACTTTCCTGTGTGGCGACTTGTCTACTAGCGAATACATATACCATTCTTGTATTTACCTTATGCTCAATAGGAATGCCGTCCGTTTGGATCTGGCCGTCGGAGTCGGGGGTCTTCTACAGGATTATTAGATTAGATTAGATTTATTTAGATTAAATATCAACAAACAATTGTACAATAAATACATGTAACATATAAGTATAAAACTATAAAAGCAATCAGCTTGATAAAATTATACACTAAATAGTATAATATTTATTTAGTTCAGTTGATATTCAATCAAGGATAACCCATAAAAGCTTAAAAAGTTTATTTACAATGGGGTCCTTTCAGAGTAAAAATCTTCCGACCCAAATAAAAAAAAACTATTTCCGTTCAAGACTTTGGCAGTATATTTTGATAGTTTTATATGGCACGGTATATAAAAATATGAATAAAATCACGAAAAATAGCCTTATAATAAAAAAAAACTAATTAAAATGATTGCGTTTTAGTTGCCCAAATAGGAAATCTTTCACACCCGACTTAAAAGCATCATAGTTTTTAACGCTTTTCAGATTTGATGGCAATCTATTCCAGTCTATTCCAGGATTTCCCCTTGAAAGGGGTGGCTGCGGCAGAATCGGCCTTTCTATACTACTATTGTTGTGTAATGAAATTATCTTTTATCTCGAACAGTTTTTAAAATACAAAATGTATAAATTCATGAAAAATAGTTAATAAACGGCAATAACTCCTACTTGGGTGTTTATATTTTCTTCAAAATTTTCCATGTGGGTAGATCTTGATAAATTCTACATTTTTGCAATTTAAGCTTTACCATTATTTATTATTATATATATTTTAAAAATCAAAATGAATTAAGATCAAAGTGCTTAAAGCCCTTATAGAAAGGTTGCTTTCAAAGATTTAAGTAGACTTGGTACAAGTCCCTATTGTCGTTTATTTATTATTTCTATTTTGCTATTAAAGTGTGCAGTAAACTATCCACACTTGTTTACTATCAAACAGTGTTACAAATATTGAAAAGAAGAAAAATAAATAGTAGAGTCACAACATATAAAAATTCCTGACAAGCCAGTACTATTTGAACTAAATGCAAATTCTTAAAAGAAATGGTTATCCCTCAACAGTTCGTACATAATGATTATTTCCCTTTCTATATGTAAACTGAACTCTGAGATCGCTGTTTCTATTTTAAAAGCGTTTACAAGACTAGAATTTTCAAGGTAAAATTAACAATATTAACTAATGTGGACTAAAAGTCTGTAAACGAACAAGCAACGGCAACAGATTGTTTCATTTCAGTGGTGAAAAAAATACGCGTTTAAAGCCTAAAGTTACACGACTTCCATTAACAAGTTAAAACAAATCGGGACCGTTAAAAATATAGCTTGTCAAAAAAGCAACCCAGAATAAGGCTTCTGACAATGCACAGACATTGAAACACAAAACTCACACATTGAACTAAGCTTTTCGTACCTGTTGCGCATGCGTCTATACCAGCAATTTGTTAACATGCCATTCAAGCAACCAAAACGCTCTCGTGTTTATGTGAAATCGTTTCACTGTCAGGACATTTTATTTCCATTTTTATTGCAGGATACCATTTATATTAACAAAGATGCACTTTATTTAATTTGTTGAAGATTCCCTGCAATGACAAACCATTCTTCCGAATTCACCCGGAGTTTACCGATGATAAATTTTCCGTTAAGGGGGTGTGCAGTCGTTTTTCTTGAATAATTCTTTTAAATGATCACCAAATTCTTTCAAATATGTGTGACTTTATTTTCTCACTAAATCATTGTTTAAATTCAAAAATATTATTTTGGTCAATCTGGTTTTTCAAATTGAAGCACCTGTTTTTCTTCATAGTGCATTTAAACTGACAGGGTCATGACATTAGAAAGCGTTGCAATGCAACCTTTCTAATAAAAAAAAATAAACATCTTTGAAATTTTAGGGAACAAGAGGCTCTCAAGAACCAGGTATCACTCACTTTGACCATTTGCTGACATAGAGAAATGAATGGCATTTCTCATAGGTTCCATACTTTAAACTGCTCCCTGCTGAGGTCAGCTTTGATCATGCAGTTATGCCAGATGCAAATTTTGAAGGGGGTTACCAAAGGACTTTAGTGATCAAGTTCGGTTATGATTCGATAAATGGTTTGAATGACCTAATTTTTGTTATGGAATTAAATACAAACAATGTTCGCGCTGGTGGGTATCTTGAATAAGGTACTCAACTGCGGGATATCTTTTTGTAGGACCATTGTGATTAGGTGTGGTCTTAACTGGACTATTTTTTCTAAGAATATCTTTGGATGTCTTTTCCATAGGATTTAGTGTTAAAACAATGTTCCAAACTTTCGGCAAGCTTTGGCAAGGTACGAACCTGCCGAATAAATTGTTTCGAAGGGTCTATAGACCAGTGTGCCTGAGTTTTCTTATAATTGTAATGACAGTTTCTGAAAAGATCTTCTAATGTCCTTTCCATAAGGTTCAAGGATAAAACTATGTTCCCGAATGGCGGCCATCTTGGATGAGGTACAGACCTACCTAGCTTTTTGAATTACCATTTAAGGACCCTTGTGACTGATTTGGTTATAATTGGACTGGTAGTTTCTGAGAAGGCCATGCATTTAATGTCTTTTCCTTTGGATCCGATGTTAAAACTTTGTGCCCCGCTGGTAGTCGTGTTGCAAAGGTAAAAAAACAACCGGATATTTTTTTTGAAGATATCAATTAAGATTTATTGTGACTAAGATTGTTTCTAATTACATTGGTAGTTTCTGGGAAGATTTTTGAATATCTTTTCCTTGGGGGCAAATGTTAAATATTATGTTCATAGCTGGCGGCCATATTGGATGAGATAAGAACCTGTCGGATACCCTTAAAGGGACCACCTAAGGACTATTGTGACTAAGTTTGGTTATAATTTGACAGGTAGCTTCTGAGAAGATCTTTGGACGTCTTTTCCACAGGGTCCAATGTTAAAACTATGTACCCCGCTGTAGGCCATCTTTGACGAGGTACGGACCTGCTGGATACTTTTTTTGGAATGGGATATCTAAGAACCATTGTGACTAAGTTTGGTATTAATTGGACTGGTCGTTTCTGAGATCTTTGATTCTCTTTTCCTTATGTTCCAATATTAAATCTATGTTCCCCACTGACGGCCAACATGGACGAGGTACGGACCTGGCGCATAATTTTTGGAAGGGACCAACTAAGGGGACGACCATTTGATTCTGAGGGTGGGGCCTGGCAAATTTGGTCGAGTCGGATGATTTATTTTCAACATTTTGCGGGTCAGAAAATTTATTTTTCGCCGCTCCGCGGCGAGATTATTTATTTTCTATATACTGTAGTAAAGAATCTGGGGCCAGATTATTTATTTTTTTTATTTTCTGGGTGGATGAGGCCAGATTATTTATTTTCATGTTTTTCAAGGCCAGAATATTTATTTACAAAATCTGCCAATCTGCCAGCCCNCCCCCCCCCCCCCCCCCCCCCCCCAGAATCAAGTGGACCTAAGGACCATTGTAACTAAGAATGTTCGAAAGGTAAATTCTGAGAAGATCTTTGGATGTCTAAATGATAATGTCCAATGTTTAAACTATGCTCCCAACTGGAGGAAATCTTTAATGAGGTACGGACCTGCTGGATACGAGTGTAATAGTGTCCACCCAAGGACTTCTTTTGCCATGCTTGGTTCCAATTCGCCCAGTGGTTTCAGAGGAGAAGAACTTTGAAAGTGTTTTCCATAGGGTCCAAAATTAAAAGTATGTTCCTCGCTAGGGGCCACCTTAGATGATTACTAAGCTGTCAGATACTAATCTATTATGGACTTCTCTTGAGGGAACCGTTTTCCTATAGTGTTGTCTGGTCTGTATAGTGCACGAGCCGACAGGCGAGGGCACTATTCGCACCACACAACACTATAGGAAAACTGTTCCCGAGGGACAAGTCCGTATAACAGAAAGGAAAACAAACTGAAAGAGAGGCAAAGTACAGTAAACCGCAAGTCACGTGAGGTATAGTCCCGTCGTCTAGGAGAGTATCCTGCTGTCAAGGTACACAAATAACTGTCCAAATATAGTGACGTCAGATTATCCAATGAAATAGTAGGATTTTTACCTGTTATGTACTTAAATGTTTATATGGTCCACCCAAAGACAATTGTGAGCAAGTTTGGTTCCAACTGGCATGGTGGTTTCGGAGAAGATCTCTGAATGAAGAAAAGTTTACGACAGACGTACGACGGACGAAGTTATGGCAAAAGCTCACCCTGGCTAAAGTCAGGTTAGCTAAAAACGAACTATTGTTAGCTTTTTTCAACCCGCCAAATCATTTCTTAGGAGATATTTGAATGGGCTCTAACGTTACCTACTGGCGACAATCTTGGAAAAGATGAAAACTCTGCAAGACACCTGTTTTGAAGAAGACAATTAAAAAAATTGTGACCAAGTTTGGTTCTAATTAGCCAAATTAAACAAGAGGAAAGATCTTAAAATATGTTTTCCATCACTTTCATTGATAAATATTATTCCCTGCTGGGTGTCATTTTTTGATGGGGGATGCGAATCAATGTTGCAAATTTAATAGAAAGTACCTTAAATGTAACATTCATGCCGTGTTTGGTAAAATTCATTCAAGTCTTCTCCGAGATATTTTTATATGCATTTGCCAAATGTGCATTGTAAAACTATACATTCGCTGATATCAGCTATTTTGGTTGAGGGACTAGCACCAAAGTCCACCAAACTTACAACAATGAAAAATATTTTACATACCATGATCGTCTTAACTGCCGGTTTCCAATGGAAGTTCACACTGTCGGTGGTTTGCCTTTTGTGTTGTCTTGAATATCACACTGTCATCTTTTGGTTTTGTCTTCGTTGATGATGTTTGTGGTACCGATTTGTCCAAATACTGGTACTTAATAGATTAATAAAGTTTTTCAAA
This sequence comes from Modiolus philippinarum, assembly GCA_002080025.1. NCBI lineage: Eukaryota > Metazoa > Mollusca > Bivalvia > Mytilida > Modiolidae > Modiolus > Modiolus philippinarum. The sequence continues at coordinate 15,936 of MJUU01071884.1, forward strand.
CTTTTCACCTTGGTACTGTTTTGATGGCTAGAAAAGTAACACGTACCATGGACTTTAATGGTTAGAAAATGACACTAGCCAATAAGCCAACAAACTGATCTTTAAATTGGCTGTGTGACGGATGCCATGCGTGGAGCAAATCATGCTTACCCTTCCGGAGCACCTGATGATACCCCAGTTTTTGTAGGGGTTACCACTGTTGGTGCTTCAGTTTTGTTGCGTTCTTGTTCATTTGTTTAGTCTGTGTCATGCTGTCTCAATTTGTGTTGGATAACAATAAGCATGGCTTGGGATTTTTGATTTTGGAAATCCCCCGTCCTCATTTTAGTTTCGGTATTTGCTTGCTAAGGTATGCGCTCAGCAGTTCTCTAGATATTTGTGTTCATTTCCTAATGTTAAAGTAAATGTCTCGCAAATTGCCATTACACAAAAGTAATACAAGTGATGACCCTAAAAGATGTCTCGTCCGTCCCTGCTGGCCTCTGAATTGATGTGAAATCTAAGTGAACTAATCAGAAAAGTGAACATGCTCACTAGACTGTGAAATTGAGGTCAAGGACAAAAGTCACCTACCAGACTGACATGTACTACCCAAGGCCAACCTACATACCAAATATTATCAACCTACCACTTCTAGTTATTGAGAACTGGACTTAAGCAGAAAAAACTTAACGTGGCCACTAGACCGTGAAATTGAGGTCACGGACAAAAGTCACCTGCCAGACTGACGTGTACTACCCAAGACCAACCTACATACCAAATATTATAAACCTACCACTTCTAGTTATTGAGAAATGGACTTGAGCCGAAAACTTAACGTGGCCACTAGAGCGTGAAATCGAGGTCAAGGACAAACGTCACCTGCCAGACTGACATGTACTACCCAAGACCAACCTACATACCAAATATTATCAACCTACCACTTCTATTTATTGAGAAATGGACTTAAGCAGAAAAACTTAACGTGGCCACTAGACCGTGAAATCGAGGTCAAGGTCACATGGCGTTATGTCGGGCAGGTAGCACTCGATTAGTACAACCACTGGACCAATTATGACGTTCCTACATCAAAGGATTTTCAAAATATCCTGTATTTATTAAAAGTTAACGCCGTCCTTTGCACCCCTATGTCTCGCTTTCCGCGACTTTCGTCGCGGTCGAGACAAAAACTTAGTTGGCATCTCAAAATCAACGTTCATTAATGTTTGCTTTCAATCCATACAACAGTTCCCTGGAAGATCTTTGTATGCATTTTAAATAGATTCGAATGTAAATATTTGTTACCTGTTGTTTGCCTTTTTTGTTAAACCGTGAACCTAGCATTTTCGCAGCGGACCACCTAAGGATTATTTTGGCCAAGATTGGTTTCTGACCTGTTAGTTTTAGAAGAGAAGGTATATGAAAGTCTTCTCATCTTCCTATGTTAAACTATGTTCCTTAGTGGCGACCGTTTTTTAAAAAGTGGGAACCTGGACATCTTCATATACAGAAGACCACCTGAAGACTGTTTTGACCAAGTTTGGCCCCGATTGGCTAAGATGTTTAAGAGGAGAAGCTCTCTGAAAATTTTCCAATAAAGCCCAAAGTAGAACTATGTTCCCAATAGAAACCATCTTTGAATAAACACCTTTCTACAGAGGACCATCCAAAGACTACCGTATAGCGGGTTATTTTGACGGGTGTAAAATTTGGCGGTTTTAAAGAGAAAAAAGTATACTAAAACTAGAGGCTCACCTGAGCCTGTATCGCTCACCTGGTTAACATGTGCCCATTTTAGAATGTGTGTATATTAAGTGTATGTTTAAAGGAAATCTTTATTCCAAACAGTAGTCATGGAACAATCCAAATTAAAACAGTGTTTGAAGGACCTTCTATACATCATTCATACAAAGTTTGGTTAGAATTGGCTTCTAAAGCAGTTTCAAAAAAGACGGTTAAAATGCAATTTCCCATAGACTTCAATGCAAAACTATGTGCCACCAATGCCGCAATGTTATTGCCACCACTGCCACCCCATCATTACGAAATGAGGAATTTTTGTAGAGAACCTTTGAGTCATCATTCCTATAAAGTTTCAAAACATTTGGCCTTGTAGTATCAGAGAAGATATTTGAAAATCGGCCAATTAGAAAAAAAATTGCTTCTGGCAGCCATGTTATTTGACCAATCAGCAAGAAATGAGGAAACTTTGTAAAGGACCTTCCATACATCATCCATGCAAAGTTTGGTTGGAATTGGTTCAGTGGTTTCAGATGAGAAGATTAAAATGTGAAATGTTAACGATGGACAACGGACACCAAGTGATGGCAATAGCTCACATGGCTTTCGGCCAGGTGAGCTAAAAAGTGAAACGAAAATTTTGTGTAAGCATATTACATTAAATACAAAATGTGTCTCTCCCCCAAAATGTGGTAACAAATGGCCTTGTACAGGATTTTCAGAATTCTGTTATTAAATTTTTGTCAAATTTTCTGTTTTTTAGTAATGGTGGAAGTCATGTTTGGTATTGGTTGGGGTGATGAACCATAATTCTTAAAGGGAATCACAAATGTATTGTTTGTACAAAGTTTGGTAGCAATTGGCCCAACACAGGATTTTTCTGAATTTTTTGTCAAATTTTCTGTTTTCAGTATTGGTGGCAACCATGTTTGGTGGCAGTTGGGGTCACAAACCATAAGTCTTAAAGGGAATCATAAATATATCATGTACCCAAAATTTTGTAGCAAATGGTACTTTACATGATTTTTACAATTTTTTTTATTGAATTTTTCGTCAAATTTTCTATTTTTAGTAATCATGGAAGCCATGTTTGATATTGGTTGCGGTCAACAACAATTCTTAAAGGGAATCACAAATATATTCTTTTCCTAAAGTTTGAAAGGAACTGCTCCTTTACAGGATTTTTCAGAAAGTTTTTATTGAATTTTTTTGTCAAATTTTCTATTGTTAGTAATGGTGGTGACCATGTTTGATGGCGGTTGGGGTCATCAACCATACTTCTTTAAGGAAATCATAAATACATCATTTACCCAAAGTTTCGTAGTAAATGGCCTTATAGAGAATCTTTCAAAATTTTTTTTATCGAATTCTTTCTGAATTTTTTTTATTTTTAGTAACAGTGGCAGCCATGTTTGATATTGGTTGGGGTCATCAACCATAATTCTGAAAGGGAATCACAAATGTATCCTTTACCCAAATTTTAGTAGCAGTTGGCCTTTTACCAGATTTTTTCTTGAATTTTTTGTAAAATTTTCTACTTTTATGTAACTGTGGCAGTTATGTTTGATATTGGTTGGTATCATCAACCATAATTGTTGAAGGGGATCATTAATGCATCATTTCCCGAAAGTTTGGAAGTAATTGGTGCTTTACAGGATTTTTCAGATATTTCAATTGTATTTTTTGTTGATTTTACCCATGTTCTATTTTTAGTAACGGCGAGCATGCTGGTTTGTCGGCAGATGTAACTTCGAAAGTAGACATCCTAAGGATGATTGTTGCTAAGTTTGTTTCCAACTGGCCTAGTAGTTTCAGAGAAGATTTTTGAAAAAGTTTACGAACGATGGACACAAAAGTGATGGCAATAGCTCACATGGCCCTTTGGGCATGATAAGCTAACAAAGTCAGTGGAGTATCACTGAGGGGTGGAGGAAAATAATCTCCATTACCAAATGAGATGTTCACTTAATAATGCAACTGTATATCAAATANGTTCCTGTGGGACTGACCTGATCACAAACTTGAACATGAAAAATATTCAAACTCAGTGATGAATGACTGAGGGGCAGGACTAAATCTCCACAGAAATTAGATGTTCTAATGGTTACGCATCTGCACACCACTCACAATGACCAACTGTAAGGCGCAGTTTGTTTCTAACTGGCGTAGTAGTTTTAGAGAAGACTTTTGAAAAAGTTTAGACGGCAGACACCAAAGTGATGGCAATAGCTGACATGGCCATTCGGATCAGATAAGCTAACCAAGTCAGCGGGCTATCACTGAGGGGTGGAGGAAAATAATATCCATTACCAAATGAGATGTTCACTTAGTAATGCAACTGTATATCAAATACATGTTTCACTGGCTAACCTTAAGCGGTTCCTGTGGAACTGACCGGATCACAAACTTGAACATGAAAAATATTCAAACTCAGTGATGAATGACTGAGGGGCAGGTCTAAATAATTTCCATGAAAATTTGATGTTCTAATGCTTACGCATCTGCACACCACTCACAATGACCAACTGTAAGGGTTCCTAATAACTAGACCTAATCACAAACTTTAACAACTGTTGATGATTTCGCTGATGCCAGAAATAGCAGGTCTCAAGTCTTGCCTTCTGTGAGATTTGTCGCAGATGAGACAAAAATAATTGAAGTATGGAATCAAAATACAATATCAAGCCTGAGCAGTATTTGTTATTTTGAATCTTCTGATGTGTCACATCCTATGCTTAATAAAGGGCTTCGCATAGCGCAGCATGATACGACCGCTTTTTGCAATAAAAGCACCAAATCCCATCTCTGTACTGATTAATTCGGGCCTCAAACCCCATTTCTCTGTAATTTATGTTTACACACAAATATGCAGTGTTTTCGTAATTTTTATACTTCCATAAGGAACATTTCTGGAATGAAACATTTTCACTGGCTTCTAAGGCTTCTGAGAAGAAGACCTTTTAAAATATTCCCCATAGGGTCCAATGTTAAACTATGTTTCCGGTGGTGGCCATCTTGGATTTCAGATTGCCAAAAAAAAACAATAGCTTTGTAGAGGACCATCCAAGGAACATTTCTGGAACGAAACATTTTCAATGGCTTCTTCGGTTTCTGAGAAGAAGACCTTTAAAAATATTCCCCATAGGGTCCAATGTTAAATTATGTTCCTCGGTGGCAGCCATCTTGGATTTCAGATCGACAAAAAAAAAACAATAGCATTGTAGAGGACCATCCAAGGAACATTCCTACAAAGTTATGGTTCAATTAGTCCCATTGTTTCTGACAAGAAGATCTTTGAAATTCAGCCAATCAGAACACATTATTGGCCCTGGCAGCCATCTTGAATTTTCAATTAGCACAAAAAACAATAACTTTGTAGAGGACCATCCAAGGAACTTTCCTGCCAAGTTTGCTTCCAGTCTGCCAAATGGTTTCAGAGAAGAAGCCTGAAATGTGAAAAAGCTAACGCCGACGGACGACGACGCCAAGTGATGGCAATAGCTCACATGGTCCTTTGGACCAGGTGAGCTAAAAAATGGACGGTTTATATTTTCGCGACTACGTAAAATACATAATAAAATATTTCCCTTCTTACTAAATAGAATTGAGTTTCGGTTTGTAATTAGTGTTGATCAACATGAAATAATAAAGAAAAGAATTATAATTACCCTTTGATTTTTGCTATTTATCAATTATTTAGTAAATTACATGTTATTTATATTAGTACCCGCATTTTCAGTAATTTTAAATATTGGTTATCTACACAGCTTGGCCTGAATACAAATTTTGGACATGCACAATACATATAGAGATAAGCAAGCCGTTATGATAAATATTGATTGCCAAAGATAATAATTGAAAAAATGTTATAAATTTCATATACTTGTTTAAATATAGAATAAAATTTGGCGGAATTTATTTTGGCGCTTTAAGCAGGACTGCTAAAATACGCCAAAATTAGCACCCCGCGAAAACAACCCGCTATACGGTATTATAGCCAATTTAGGTTCTAATTGGCAAAGAAGTTTCAGAAATCTTTGATACTATGTTATAAACATTCCTTGCTCGCAACAATCTTAAGATTTAGTGAACCTGATACAGCCCTTATTGCACAGACTGCCTAAAGACTATATGGCCATGTTTGGTTATTATTTGTCAAGCAATTTCAGAGTAGATATTAAAATGTGTTGTACCATAAGTGACTTGTTTAAACTACATTCCCGACTGGCAATCTTGGAGTAAAATAATTGGTGATGTAAATCCCTTATCAGATGAATATAAAGGAATATATTAACTAATTTAATTTGTGTAATGTTTTGTCAAAATTCTTCATGAGCTTTTAAAGTAGTTGTGCTCATGAGATCATCCTTGAAGGAATAAATGCAAAGTCAAAGTCAAATAACCCCCTATCTTAGTTTAAGACAGGATTTTTTCCCTTCATGCACATCTCCTAATTGTGTTCTTCCTTTGTGTATAGTTTCATTGCCTGTACCAGGTTTTCCTTGCAGAAAGAATCAATGAAAAGTCAGTCATATTATCTCCCCTCCTAGTTTTAACAACATTTTTTTCCTTCATGCACATCTTCATATTATTTCCTTCAATTGTGTAAGGTTTCATCAAAATCCTTCAAGTGTTTTAAGAGGAGTTGGGCTAACGAGGTTTTCCTTGAATAAGGAATCAATAAACAGTCAGTCAAATCACCTTCCCTTCCTTGTTTTTGACAAATATCATATTCCTTCATGTACAAGTGTCCTTCCTTTGTGTAAAGTTTCATCGAAATCCTTAAAATGGAATTAAAGGAGTCTTCTTAAAATGAGCTTGGACAGGCAGACAGGTTCATTCCTAAGTACACCATACTTCATTTGCACTATGAGTTCACACTATGAGTGCCTGAGTTTTTAGTGTCTTCTTTTTATTTCCGTGCTTGTAGCTGTCTCACGTCTTGTTTTGCCTTTGTTTTTTTCTGTTGCCGTTTTTGCCATGATTTCAATTTTTGTAGTCTTCGCTTCCCTTGTTCCTTCGGTATTCTACTGCCTTTGTTGCAGGAATATAAATATCTCCAAACTGGTGCATAAAGACCCAAAGAACTATAAATGAAATTTGTGTTGTCTTACTATGCTTATCCAAAAATGCTTTTACCTCTTCCAATTGGTATTGTGCTGCCAATCTACCAATTTGGTAACACAATTGGGATGAAAGAAGAATAGGATTGCTGACCCAATCTTACAGTTTTACAACTCAATTGTTGCTATCAAACTGTAAAATTGGTTTAACAATTTGTAAAGTTGATACCCACCTCTGGATATCTTCTTAAACCTCACTGTCAATTTATTAAAGAAAACTGGTCTTGTATACCATAAAACTTTTCTTAGGATAGGCAAATTCTTATTTTTACTTAAGCAATTATTCTACATCACTTTTAATTATCTTTGATCAGAACACAAATATAATCTTATAATATCTTATCTGACAGGTTTTCATAGTTTTCATCTGAATTTTTATTAAAATGATCATTTTTGGGAAAAAATGTGAAACTATTGTTTTTATTTTTGGAGATAACTATATCATATTTATGACCTTTTTACAATAAAGGGCTACGCAGAGCACAGCATGATACGACCGCACCATGTCGACCACTGAAATTTGAAAAAGTGTAATTTAGAGCAAATTTGGACACAGTAATTAGATGGACACAAAAGAAGCTTGATTCAGTAGTAAACTGGACCCAAAATAGTAAAAATAAAGCTTACAATGAGAATAATCCAAAGAAAAAATGCCATCAAAATCTGATGAAAAATAAGGATTCGGCATATTTCTTATAATTGAAATTTTGGTCCTTCTGACCCCTTATAGCTCGGAAATGATATGAGCTATGCCAAATCCATTGAATACTACTTATAGCTTACAATGAGAGGACCGCAAGGAATAAAATCCCATCAAAATCTGATGAAAAATAAAGATTTCACATATTTTTAATAATTGCAATTTTGGCCCCTTTGACCCCTTATAGCCTGTAAGCAGTAATAGATACATCAAATCTGCATTGAGAGGAATCCAAAGAAAAAAATCCCATTAAAATCTGATCTTAAATAAAAGATATCACATATTTCTAAAAATTGCAATTCAGGACTGGGTTGCACAAACGTCATTTAAAGTTAATTGATGTTTAAATTTTATGTGTAAATTAAATCCTTAACAAATTCTACTTAATTAATTGACACTTAAAATTTAAACGTCAATTAACTTTAAATGATGTTTGTGCAACCCAGTCCTGGTCCCTTTGATCCCTTAAAGCTCAGAAATGGAAAGAGCTACACCAAATCTGGGGCCAAATCTGTTGACATATTACTGAAAGCTTACAATGAGAGGAATCTAAAAAAAAATCCCATTGAAATCCCATGAAAAATAAAAATTTAAGGTAATCCGTATGTTTGCAATTTTGGTCCCGTTGGGCCCTAGTTTATTTTCATAAGGAATCCGTTGCAAAAAACTCCATCAAAATCTTTGAAATTTGCCCCTTTTGGGACCCATTTATCTTGTGAACGGTACATGCCATGTGAAATCCGTTGGAATACCCCAGATAGGAAATTTTCTAAGGAGTACACTGAAAGAAACCCCATCAAAATCCAATAAATAATAACAAGTGTAGACACAGAAATGTCTCACCTGTATATGCATATCTTATATCTTCAACAAAATAATTAGTCATGGCTATATGCCAGGCAGACAGAGAGACGGACAGAGTGGAAACCTAAAGTCCTCTTTGGCTTTCACTGGTAAATGAATAAAAACAAAGGCTATCAAGACAACTGATTTCTGATACAGAAATAAAAATTAAAAAATATGTGTTTTAAATAGTATAACAATTAGAAAACAATGATTAAATATATACTTATCCTTTTTATAGTTCTATCAATCCAATTATGCTAATTGAAATTTATGGTAAATTCCATCCACAAAATTGAACTTATAATAATTACACATTTATATTGTAAAGTCATGCATTAACAGTTTCAATATGTATTAAGTACATATCACAATTTGCCAGGGGCTATTGTCAATCAATTTAGTTCTTATTAATTAGCAAGGTCTATACTTTTATGACATCATGAAATACTTTTTCATCAAGATTATATACATAATCATGCAGATTTAGGATAAATTTCCTTAGATATTAAAATAGCAGAGAAACAGACTTGAATGTAGAAAAAAATAGCAAAGTCACTGAACCATGATATAAAGGTCAAGGTTAATAAACTAGTGTCAGACTGACATGTATCCATTAAGACATTGCTATTAATCAAATATGATGAGTCCACACTTGTGATTTATGATAAGTGGAAAAGTTGCTGAAATATAGACTTAAAAGTACAAAAATCACTGAACCATGTAATTGAGGTCAAGGTTACATGACAAATGTCAGACTGGCATGTACCCAAATAAATCTTGCTATAGGACAAATATTGAGTCTAGAGGCTACAGTTGCTGAGAAATAGACTTGAATGTAAAAATTTAACAAAGTCACTGAACCATGAAATTGAGGTCAAGAAACATGACAGGTGTCTGACTGGCGTGTACCCATATAGATCTCCCTACAAACAAAATATGACGGGTCTAGGTGTAACAGTTACTGAGAAAAGGACTTGAATGTGAAACTATGTCGCAGATTTTCTAAGTTCACTGAACCATGCAATTGAGGTCAAGGCAACACGACAGGTGTCAGACTGCCGTGTACCCATATAGATCTCACTATAGACCAAATATGACAAGTCTAGGTATTATAGTTCCTGAGAAAAGGACTTGAATGTGAAACTATGTCGCAATGTTTATGTGCTTATTGAACCATGAAAACAAGGTCAAGGTCATCCAAAATATATGCTGCTGGAAAGGTCATCACTTGGTGGTGCTGTGGACCAAAGATGATGTTTGTATGCATTACCCTTGAAAAGTTATGAAGGTTTTAGAAAAGAGTTTACGCCGCCGCCGCCGGATTGCTATACCTATGTCTCGCTTTCAGCGACTTTCGTCGCAGGCGAGACAAAAATTCTACAGTCAAATATGTGAAAACACCCAATTTAACCCTTTTTTGGCCCCTAATTCTGAAATGGGTGGGCCAAAAACCAAAGGAGAGAACATTTCTCAGGAATGCTCCAAGAAACATCATACTAAAATTTGAAAACAATCCGTCTACTAGAACCAAAGTTATGCTGTCCACAGACCCGAAAATACCTAATTTAACCCCTTTTTTGTCTCTTTTTCAAAAATGGGTAGGGCAGGGACCGCGACAATGATACATGGGCTTAAGCTTCTGCCAACAAACATCATACTAAAATTTGATAACAATCCGTTAACTAGAACCAAAGTTATGCTGTCCACAGACGCAGACCCCGACGCAGACGCCAGCGCCATACCATAATACCACCGCAATATTTTTGCGGTCGTATAAAATAAAATAAACAAATTGATATTGTTTTTAATGAGCATATACCAAGCAACCCAAAACATTTATTGTTAAGAATAGACTGTAAAACCAAATATTTGGCATTTGAAACTTTTTTTTTTGCAATTCCTGAAAACTCAATTGCCCAATGTAAATAAAACATTTGGTTTTTATACCTGAACCTGTAACCACAGACCAAACATAAAGTAAAGAATTCCTGTGGTAAGTATCAACTTTTCGAATTGCTCAACAAATTTCACAATTTGATTGTATCAATTGAATTGTAAGATTGGTTCAGCAATCTTTTACTTCTTTCACTCCAGTTGTGTTACCAATTTGGTAGATTGGTAGCACAATAGCAATGGAAAGAGGTAAAAGCATTTTGAATAAGCACAATGAATCTGAAGAAACTAATTCTTTGACCTACCAATATTTTATTTACATTTGTAATAGGTTTTTCTTAAACTTTTCAATTTTAAGTAATCTTAGGACCATGATCAAGAAAAAGAGCAAAACTGAAATAAAATCAAAATCTTTTGTTGTACTCATTTGTAATTTTATTAATAGTATATCAATTATAACAATCATTAACCTCAATAAAATATATCATCGTCATTGGAAAATTGTTTTTCAGTTTGTAGCTGCTTTTTGTAAAACAAAAGTCACATGTTTTGACCTACCCTTTTTTTCTGGAAAATTTTTAAATTTTGTGCTGAATTTAGGAAGAAATTGTCAAAAATGGAAAACAAATCAACTTGATCCCCCTTTTTTCCTGGAACCCCATTGTTACACCATTATTGCAATTCAGATTTTGAAGTTTTTTACCAATTTAAAAACAATGTCTCCTTAAGATGTGAAAAATTGATCCAAAGTGATTCAAATTTATGAAAAAGTGATCCACCTCAAATTTTTGAAAAAATGAAGTTTTACACTTAAAACACACAAACAAAACCAAAAATAAAGTCACTGTTGTACCTTTTTATTAACCCTAAAATATAAATGACATTCCTAAGAATATGTTTTTTGTAGGTGGGATAAAATTCTTAGAATATGTCTTGTAGTAAATGGCACATGAAAGACTTCATGTATTAGCTTTCTAATACAAATTTCACTCGAAAAATTCTTGACTGTTCATGTTATTTATTTTTATTTAAAAAATCATCTGCATAAATTTTACAAAATCATGTTTATACATAAAAGTACCATGCAGGATTATAAAAAATATATATACAATCTATAAAGGTATTTACATTATATACAATGTATGATATATATAAAAAGAGAATACTATACATAAATATCAAAAGTTATTAAAAAATATTGGGTAGTCGTCCAAATATGATGATATGGTTTGTGTGTATACATAACAAATTACTCAATGAAAAATGGTGAATCTAAACATGTTATATGAAAAACAGTTTACATAAGAAATTAAAAGAAACACAATTTTAAGAATTTTAAATAATCTATTTGGATGATATAGTTTTTCACAATAAAAATACTCTAATAATCTTGAAAAAATAAACAATCACAATTTTGAAAGAAAAACAATCTGTCTGAGAAGTAGAAATAAGCATCAGAAACATACCTTATTGCTTTCTTTTATTATCATTTTCAACTTTTATCCAAAAATCTTTTTTAAAACAACGGCAGTAGAATAAATTGCTGAAATTAATTTTATACTAATGATTGTAAATAATGGTAATCTATGTACATGTGTAAGGAATGCAGTTGAGATATAAACTCATGTCTTTATGTATAGTAATTTTTGTTTGGATAGTCCTCCTTCAGTTCATTCTTCAGGGTTCTTCCAGCAATCAGTAACAAGACACCTGATACCAACGTGAAGATGATCGAAATGACGAAAAATCCATATCCCCATGACAGGTAATTTTGGTCAGGTCTTGGCATCCATCCACGGTCTTCTTTCTTCACACCAAACAATATCAATTCCACAAATCCAACAAACACTGAAAATAATAATAAACTGAATATCATTTTGGTACAATTACAAGTAAAGATACTGTTAACAGTTTTTCATAAATGTACTAAACCTCCAAACTTACAACTAAATTATCTCCCTTTTATTATGGAATACTGTGAAAGTACTATTGTTCGTTAGGTACTAATTTTCGTGGATTTTGTGGTTGACGTAAACCACGAAATTTGACACCCAACGAAAAACAAATCTCCTGTTGATTTGTGCTGTGGAAAGTCTCATACCACGAATTTAAGAACCCATGAACTTATAACTTGTCTCCAATCCACGAAAATTGGCATCCACGAATAAAAGTACTTTCACAGTATCTAACATCTTACATACATGTATATACATGTACAAATTCCACTGCTATATTGTGACAATAAGTATATGGCAAACCATCAAGTGTTCTAATTAGAGACAAATGATTTATTTCAAAAATCAAGAAACTACAGAAATATTACATACAGAATTACAGATATATCAGAATACCAATTTGATTTTAAGCATCATGCTAAAGACAAGGAATACTTTCAACATGACCAAATGTTTCAATGTCAAAATTATTTGAAATATTTTAAATAATTCACTTTGTGACAAGTAGAGAGTTTTCCTCAATTTTAAGAGTCGGTGATATTCTACAAAAAAAGCAATGTGGCCTCATGACAAAAACATGAATAAAGATTAGAAAATTTATTACATTGTGCAATAATTACACAAGCAATGATTTCAGTCTGTGGCAAAAACTTTATTAATCACTAGCCCAGAGAGGCTAGTAAGGTTTCATCTATTACAAGCATGAACTCAATTTTACAAGCCCTTAGGGGTAGCAATCGACTTGAAATTTTTACAAGCCCTAGACATATTTTACTAGTCTTTTGGCAAAGGACTACTGTAAAAGGGGATATTTTCGTGAGGTTTAATTTCACGATTTTCATTCCTAAACCTTTTCAGAAAGTTTTATTTTCGCAATTCTCATTTACCTTTTGTTACATTTGTAATAAATACAAATTTATGCAAGGGGAAATTTTTGTGAATATGTGCCAAATGCATTTTAGCAAAAATTAGTCCCTCACGAAAATTTTCCCTTTTACAGTAGTTTGTAACATCACAGCTGCACATCGACAGCAACTTCAGAGTGATTTCCAGCCCAGCTCCAAATATTTCAGCCTTTGTATATGTCTTTGTCATACAATGTATGAGTGAATCTCTATAAAATTTACAATTCTTAAGGTAAAAATTAATTATGTGTACTGGTGTATGTTATAACTTATGCCTATCTTTTTTTACTTCATTTTACTGCTAACAAAAAGTATACAAACTGAACTTTTTACTTACCTATAAAAAAGTAAACAAAACTGATTCCCATCAGAACAACTTCCTTCAGGTAATATGGTATGAAATTTAATACCATCAGTATCAGGATAATTGTGGCAATCACATGGAACAGTAGACATACTGATACCATTACTTGGCATACAATATGCCATGCTATAAAAAGAAAATTGGCAAATAAGCATTTTTAATTCTAGCAAACAAGCCAATATTAACAACATTATGTTAATACATTATCCAATAAAAATATCGTGAAATTGTTTAATCAATCAATGAAGACTCAGAAGTAAGGCATCTTCATTGCCCATCAGGACTATGGCTGATAAGTTCAAGTCCGAAATGATCTAGTCAGAGACAACACTATGGCCGAATTGTTCTACTACCTATCATTCAAAAGATAAGGAAAGTCAATTTTCATCAATAGCTACAAATTTGAAATTGTTCATATCATTATATTGTGTATAATTTGAGCTTTCGTAACTTTTGTATCTTCAATGTGTGGGCTTGTACATATATATCAACTTGAAAATTATGAGGAATTAATAAAATATCTGACTCCTGAACAGAAAGCATGTACATGTACCATATAACAGAAATCACTCAAAAACTGTGTCATAAAAAGTTAAGTTGTAATAAATTGTCCGTTTCCGGGGTTGAAGCTCTGTTCACAGTGAAACAATTCAAACACGTTAAAGGGCTTTTAAGACCGTTCTTGTGACTTTTTGTACCATTTGAATGACAATTTAGTCATTTCATTTTCATACCATACTTACGAGGTGACAACCATTCCCAGATTGGTCGGTACTGGTTCGAAAAGATGTACCAACATCCCAGGTAGCGTTTTCCATTGTAATCTTTCCAAAATGTGTAATCGTTGAAACAAAATTCCCAGAGACCAGCTTTGACAAATCGGTTCTCGGACTTGGAAAAGGATTCTACCCAATATGGACTAGCAAAGGCTCCAACCATAAAAGCTACCGCTGCTATAGCGAAAATTAACCCGATGACTGATTTCTTCTCAGCCATTTTGATGGCTCACCTGTATACTGGTATTTTAAGTTCAAAACACCTTTGGGATGGATATCGAATTATCAACAGGGAACCAGTTCGATTTTCACCTGTCAACAAATATGGACGAGTCCACGTTGTACGAATGGGGGTGATCAATATTTACCTGCGTTGTGATGTCAACTGAAATGTGTAAAAACTTACCTTGATCAAGAATAATGGACTTTCCATACCTATGCAATGACAAATTTTTAAAATGGCGACCAGGGGTGATTGGTTGCTGATCGCAGGACTTGCATTTTCTTCATTTGCACTTCTGTTCCTAATTATTGGGTTTTCAACTCCACATTGGTTAGAATTGGATACAAAATATATCACACACAGTGGATTTGAGAAGATCGGATTATGGGAAGCGTGCTTTAATAACTTTGCTTACTACAAAGACTACACTGGCAAAATTTACAACGGGTGCTGGTGGATTTTCTCTTATGAGTACAGACCAATATGGAGTTATATCAATCCTCGTAAGATCAAGAAGAATATTCTATTCATGTAACAATATTATTTTCTGGGTTTTCTGATGCTTATCCCCAATTAATTTTTGTTGAAAATACGGTTATTATTGACACTTCCGGTATTTTTTAAAGAAGAAATAGCAAAAATGTTGTCATAGTTCTGATAGGTATTTTCATTTGATGATCACCAAACACACATTTCTTGAGTTAGAATAGTTTCAACAAAATTACTGTTAAGTCCCAGTGTTAAGTACGACTAATTACTCTACTGTCAGGCAGAAAAAGTTAAGAGCATGTGAATGGTTGAGATTTCGAGATCTGGCCTTACAACAGTCCGGACCTATGACAATCCAGCCTTGGTCTATCTGTCCCTTAGTCCTGAAATTCATGACTCTGTGTAGCATATCTTTATTTGGACTTTTACTGTTGCTAAACATATATATATTTCTAATTGATAAAACATCGACGTTTTCTTTTGTTTGGACATTTTATTTCTAATTTATAACATGTTGTTTCATTTATAGTTTTAATTATTATTGATAATATATCGAACTGAAAGGGAAATGCAGATCATTTTAACAATAGAGGATTATAATTAATGCCCATCAATGGCCTTCTATGTGTACTCAGCTTAGTTAATCGTGTTGTACAGGATCATTTTGTTTTGTTTTTTTTAATCATTAATAACAACCTAATCAGTACCACTTGCGACAATCAAAGAACTTCCAAAAACATTGACAGAAGGAGTAATTACTGTGAAAATACAGTACAGAAAGAGACGTACCATAACAAATCACTTGGAAAGACATAACTTTTAATCCTTTAGACATAAAATCACAGACATACAATCACTGTGATAGACCTAAAAAGGCCATAAAACAGAGTGGGAAGGATTAAGTTTTATTACCCATTTTACCTGTAATTTCTTTGAAGTTTACCTGCTTAATTAGATTTTTACCTGTAAAACAGGAAATGTCCTGACAAAACTTGTGTTTTATTGCCCGAAAAAATTTTTTTTCAAGGAAAAAATTAATCCCCATCACTTTCCAAGACATTCCCACTATCACAGTGATAAGTTATGGTATGTCTCTTTCTGTACTGTACTGCAATGCAATGCAAGTGATAAAACGATTATAATGTTTTAAAATATTAGAGATCAAAATCCAATGAAAATAGATAAAAAACCTAAAAAAAAAACCCCTAAAAACATAAAAAAAAGATAATAATGAAAATGATATAAATGTGTAACTTCTTCTAAAATATTCTTATCTATGACAAATAACACGATCAGAAAACAACATTTATACATAGATATAGACAGGGCCGGATTGGAATAAGGCTGGAAAGTACAGGGGCAGATAGGCAAGGACGGATTGGTTGTAGGGCCGGAATGTCTTGTTACCAATGGTTGAGATTTTATGTAAATGAATGTTACCAATCAGTGCTGCTGATGAGGAATTAATTTCCAAAATGGCCATACAGCTCATTAAAATTTTTGCAGTTGGAGTTAACATATGTGTTATGGTCTCATGTTCATTTACTCCATATCCTTTTATAAAATACCCTTACCTGCAAGGTATCAGGTCCGTTCGCCCTGGTTATTTCTTTCATAAAAGGTAAAAAGCTTGATCATAGTACTATAACTTAATTTAAGGTATAAATTTTAATTATATTAAAGTCAATATTAAACATTGAAATATGTTAATTACCGGTATTCAGACTCAAGGGATATAAGTTAATTAATGTATTTGATCCCCATATACCAAAATAATGGAAGTTCCCCCNCCCCCCCCCCCCCCCCCCCCCATGGCTGGAAGACATAAAAGGAAACTTATTTCACAGCTTGGCTGTATTCAGGCGAATGGACCCAGTTTCTTGCACACCCAGATCCAGTTTGCAAAAGGGGGCCCAGAACAATTTCTTGTCAAAACTTTTCAGAAATTTCCAAGGAGTTGGTTTCAACACATAGAATCCCTCTGGGTCCGTTATGGTTATATCACAAAGAGGGTGAGTAAGAGGGGTATGGTCCTGGAATCCAGAGGAAATAACTGTCAAATCCTGTATTCCCGAGAAAATAAAATTTTCATTCCCGATTCCCTAAAAATGACATCACAAATCTTGGATCCCATTAAGCATTAATCCAGAATTCCTGCCGAATAAAATGGCCGATCCAGGCGTCCCGTAAAAGGTTCTTCCACCCCCTCTGCAAGTATTGATTACACATGATCCAGCCTACAATAAGGGGTTGCAGTTGATTTATGTCTAAATTTTTTAAAATTGCTCGAAAAAATGAGGTTCTAGTGTTGGAAAGAATGTTTACATCTCAGATATTCATAGATACAAAAACTGGGGGGATGGTGCACACATAGAAGATTTTGTGTTTACTTATATATAATTATGGCATGGAACAGCTCAAGCATGTAAAAATGGTTCCTGCAATGAACAACTGGCAATGATCCATGGTACGAAAAAGAGGGTCGTTCCATCTCAAAATGGACATAATACATCTGATCTACTATTTTAGATGATCACAATTTAATATATCTTATTTATCTGAACATCATGACATCAGAAGGAATATGAATTGGATTTTGAACAGATATATCATGATAAGGAGGGGTATTTTCCAAAAATACAAGTCACAGGGCGGTAAAATTTCCCAAGCCTGAAAGGCAAGGGAAATTAACACCCAAGACTTGTATTTATGGCAAATACTCCGATGTTCATGATATACCTGTTTAATTACACCGAATGTCTCATTCATAAAAGCGCACTGGTGACTCTGGGACAAATATCACGGTGAGGTGATATTTGCCAAAAAATACCATGTCTATTAACCAATCTGAATGCAGCTTTCTTACATAATTATATTTAAGGTGTAATTAAACAAATTTATTGGATTAAATTCATAATTTTGACCATAAGAATGTCTTAATTTGGTACATGTATTTTGATATTTTAACATGGGCCATAATAAAAATAAAATATCCTAGACTGTCATTCCCTAACCTCTGACTGCCCTGTTTTGTTTGAATTGAATTACATGTTTATAGATAACCATTGATATTTTTCAGCCTGGTTCCTAGGAATCCAGGTAATGATGACCATTACCTTGTTATTGGAGATTGCTGCAGTGCTGATGTCAGTCCTGATCCTAATTAAGTGTTGTCCAGGGAAACATAATGCCAATGCTTTGTTTGCCATTGGTGGAATGGGATTACTTTCAGGTACACTGAGTAACTACAGGGTACAATATTTGATTTTCAGGGGAGGCTTGGGCAATTTTGTCTAGAAAAATTATTTATTTTCATGAAATTTTCGAAAAAATTATTTATTTTCACCAAATGTCACATCAATTTATTTATTCATACAGTAGTCCCCCTCTTGAAAGACCACTCATTTGAGAGACCACCCCTTTCTAGAGACCACATTTCTCTTGCATTAACTCTTTTGTGAACAAATTGACCCCTTTCGGAAGACCACCCCTAAAACCCAACCAAAGGCCACCCTTTCTCTGTCAAAAATATACACATTACCCCTCTATAAAGACCATGTTTGTTTTGTAAACACTGATGAAAATCAATTGAATGCCATTTTGTTATAAGTTACTGGAATAATTAAACCATCAATTAAATTGACTTAATCAGTAGGTGACAAGCCCTACATGTATATTAAGGAGAAAGATAATGATTTGATATGTAATTATCTGTAATTATTAGAAATTCTATTTTTAAGGGAGAACTAATTAACTCTCGCTTAATTATTTGATAAAGGCAGGCTGTAGAGAATTAAACTTAAGACACATACATGTGCAGGTCATTCTTAGTATTTTAATAGGTTTCTGGTTAATGGCATGTATTTTAAATCTTTGTTAGATATACATTTATATAAAATATAATGTGTCAAATGTGAGTGTAACAAATANGAAATCCGATGAAAAATAAAGATTTGACATATTTAGAAAAATTGCAATTTTGGCCCCTTTGACCCCTTGTAGCTCGGAAACGGTAAGAGCAACGCAAATTCCGTTGACATACCTCTGAAAGTTTAGATCAAGGGGAATCCAAAGAAAAAAAATCCCATTGAAATCCAATGAAAAATAGAAATTCTACATACTAGTAATCTGCAAATTCGCAATTTTGGCCCCTTCGGCCCCTCATAGCTGGGAAAGGAAACAAGTTACCAAAAATCTAATTGCTGAGTGCCATATTAATTTTTCACAAGGAATCCATTGAAAAAAACTGCATCAAAATCGGACTTAAAATAAAAAAAAAATTTTTTTTGAGATTAGCCCCTGTTGGGCCCCATTTATCTCGTGAGCGGTACATGCTACGTGAAATCCGTTGGCATACTACAGATTGGAAATTTCCTCAGGAGCATCCTGAAACAAACCCCATCAAAATCCAATAAATAATAAAGATTCTACAGTCAAATGTGTGAAAACACCCAATTTAACCCTTTTTTGGCACCTAATTCTGAAATGGGTGGGGCCAAAAACTAGAGGAAAAAAACGTTCTCAAGAATGTTCCAAGAAACATCATACTAAGATTTGAAAACAATCCGTCCGCTAGAACCAAAGTTATGCTGTCCACTGACACGAAAATACCTAATTTAACCCCTTTTTGCCTCTTTTTCAGAACGGGTTTGGCAGGGAACGCGAAATTAAAACCCGGGCTTAAGCTTGTGCCAACAAACATCATGCTAAAATTTGGTAACAATCCGTTCACTAGAACCAAAGTTATGCTGTCCACAGACGCCGACGCCAGCGCCATACTATAATACGACCGCAAAATTTTTGCGGTCGTATAAAAATATTTTACATACCATGATCGTCTTAACTCCCGGTTTCCAATGGAAGTTCACACTGTCGGTGGTTTGCCTTTTGTGTTGTCTTGAATATCACAGTGTCATCTTTTGGTTTTGTCTTCTTTGATGATGTTTGTGGTACCGATTTGTCCAAATACTTAAACACGTACCATGGACTTCAATGGTTAGAAAATGACACTAGCCAATAAGCCAACAAACTGATCTTTCAATAGGCTGTGTGGCAGATGCCATGCGTGGAGTAGATCATGCTTACCCTTCCGGAGCACCTGATGATACCCCAGTTTTTGCAGGGGTTACCACTGTTGGTGCTTCAGTTTTGTGGCGTTCTTGTTCATTTGTTTAGTCTGTCGTGCTCTCAATTTGTGTTGGATACCAATTAGCATGGTGTGGGATTTTTGAGTTTGGAAATCCCCCTGTCCTCATTTTAGTTTCGGTATTTGCTTGCTAAGGTATCCGCTCAGCAGTTCTCTAGATATTTGTGTTCAATTCATAATGTTAAAGTAAATGTCTCGCAAATTGCCATTTTGATTAGATGTTTACGCCAAAGTAATAAAACTTAGTTGGCATCTCAAAATCAACGTTCATTATAAATGTTTGCTTTAAATTTATACAGTTCCCTGGAAGATCTTTGTATGCATTTTAAAATAGATTCGAATATTAATATTTGTTACCTGTTGCCGGCCATTTTTGTTAAACCATGAACCTGGCATTTTTGCAGCGGACAACCTAAAGATTATTTTGGCCAAGAATGGTTTCTGACTTGTTAGTTTTAGAAGAGAGGGTCTTTGAAAGTCTTCTCATCTTCCTATGTTAAACAATGTTCCCTAGTGGCGACCATCTTTGATAAAGTGGGAACCTGGACATCCTTATATACAGAAGACCACCTTAAGACTGTTATGACCAAGTTTGGTCCCAATTGGCTAAGATGTTCAAGAGGAGAAGCTCTCTGAAAGTTTTCCAATAAGGTCCGATGTTGAACTGTGTTCCAAATAGAAACCATCTTTGAATAAGCACCTACAAGAAAACACCTTTCTACAGAGGACCATCCAAAGACTATTATAGCCAATTTAGGTTCTAATTGGCAAAGAAGTATCGGAAATCTTTGATACTATGTTATACACATTCTTAGATTTAGAGTGAACCTGATACAGCCCTTATTGAACAGACTACCTAAAGACTATATGGCAAATTTTTGTTATTATTTGTCAAAAACGTGAACCTGGTACAGCCCTTATTCCACAGACTGCCAAAAGACTATACGGCCATGTTTGGTTGTAATTTGTCAAGCAATTTCAGAGTAGACGTTAAAATGTGTTGTACCATAAGTGACTTGTGTTAAACTATACTCCAGACTGGCAATCTTGGAGTAAAATAATTGGTGCAGCAAATCCCTTAATGGGCTTTTAAAGTAGTTGTGCTCACGAGGTCATCCTTGAAGGAATAAATGTAAAGTCAAAGTCAAAGAATAAATGTAAAGTCAAAGTCAAATAACCCCCTTTCTTAGTTTAAGACAGATTTTTTTCCTTCATGCACATCTCCTTATTGTGTTCTTCCTTTGTGTATAGTTTCATTGCCGGTACCAGGTTTTCCTTGCAGAAAGAATCAATGAAAAGACAGTCATATTATATCCCCTCCTAGTTTTAACAACCTTTTTTTCTTCCATGCACATCTTCATTATTGGTTCCTTAAATTGTGTAAGGTTTCATCAAAATCCTTCCAGTGTTTTAAGAGGAGCTGGGCTAACGAGGTTTTCCTTGAATAAGGAATCAATAAACAGTCAGTCAAATCAACTTCCTTTCCTGGTTTCAAACATATCATATTCCTTCATGCACAAGTGTCCTTCTTTTGTGTAAAATTTCATCAAAATCCTTCAAGTGGTTAAAGGAGTTTTCTGACAAGAAGCATGGACAGGCAGACAGGTTGATTCTAAGTAAACCATACTTCATTTGCAGGATAATAAATATCTCCCAACTAGTGCATAAAAACCCAAAAACTATAAATGAAATTCAAAATGCTTTTACCTCTTCCAATTGGTATTGTGCTACCAATCTACCAATTTGGTAACACTATTGGCATAAAAGAGAAATAGGATTTCTGACCCAATCTTACAGTTTTACAACTAAATTGTTGCTATCAAACTGTAAAATTGGTTTAACAATTTGCAAAGTTGATACTCACCTCTTGATATCTTCTTAAACTTTATTATCAATTTATTCAGGAAAACTGGTCTTGTATACCATTAAACTTTTCTTAGGATAGGCAAATTATTATTTTTACTTAAGCAATTATTCTACATCACTTTTAATTATCTTTGATATGAACACAAATATAATCTTATAATATCTTATCTGAGACGTTTTCATATTTTTCATCTGAATTTTTATTATGATGATCATTTTTGGGAAAAAATGTGAAACTATTGTTTTTATTATTGGAGATAATTATATATTTTTTCATTTTCCATTTTAACAAAAAAAAATACACAAATTGATATTGTTTTTAATGAGCATATACCAAGCAACCCAAAACATTTACTGTTAACTGAGAATCCAAATATTTGGCATTTTCAACTTTTTTGCAATTCCTGTAAACTGAACTGACCAATGTAAATAAACAAACCATTTAGTTTTATACCTGAACCTGTAACCACAGACCAAACATAAAGTAAAGAATTCATGTGGTAAGTATCAATCTTTCAAATTGCTTAACCAATTTTACAATTTGATTGTATCAATTGAATTGTAAGATTGTAAGATTGGTTCAGCAATCTTTCACTTCTTTGACTCCAGTTGTGTTACCAATTTGGTAGATAGGTAGCACAATAGCAATTGAAAGAGGTAAAAGCATTTTGGATAAGCACAGTAAATCTAAAGAAACTAATTCTTTGACCTATTTTATTTACCTTTGTAACAGGTTTTTCTTAAACTTTTCAATTTTAAGTAATCTTAGGACCATGATAAAAAAAAAGAGCGAAACTGCAATAAAATCAAAATCGTTTGTTGTACTCATATGTAATTTTATTAATAGTATATCAATTATAACAATCAGGATTCCATCAACCTCAATAAAATATATCATTGTCATTAGAAAATTGTTTTTCAGTTTGTAGCTGCTTTTTGTAAAACAAAAGTCACATGTTTTGACCTACCCATTTTTTTCTGGAAAATTTTTAAATTTTGTGCAGAATTTAGGTAAAAATTGTTAAAAATGGAAAACAAATTAACTTGATCCCCTTTTTTTCCCGGAACCCCATTGTTACACCATCATTGCAATTCAGATTTAGAAGTTTTTACCAATTTAAAACAATGTCTTCTTAAGATGTGAAAAATGAACCAAAGTGATTCAAATTTATGAAAAAAAAAGAAGTTTTACAATTTAAACAAACAAACAAAACCAAAAATAAAGTCACTGTTGTACCTTTTTATCAACCCTAAAAATATAAATGATATTCCTAAGAATATGTTTTTTGTAGGTGGGATAAAATTCTTAGAATATGTCTTGTAGTGTATGGCACATTAAAGTACTTCATGTATTAGCTTTCTAATACAAATTTCACTAAAAAAATTCTTGACTGTTCATGTTATTTATTTTTATTAAAAAATTATCTGCATAAATTTTACAAAATCATGTTTATACATAAAAGTACCATGCAGGATTATAAAAAATATATACAATCTATAAAGGCATTTACATTATATACAATGTATGATATATATACAAAAGAGATTATTACATATAAATATCAAAATTTGTTATAAAAAATGTTGGATAGTCATCCAAATATAATATGGTGTCTATGTGTATACATAAAACAAGTTACTCAATGAAAAATGGTGAATATAACATGTTATATGAAAAACAGTACACATAAGTAAAGAAAAGAAACACACTTTTAAGAATTTAAATAATCTATTTGGATGATGTAGGTTTTATGGATTAAAATACTCTGATAATCTTGAAAAAATAAACAAGCACAATTTTGAAAGAAAAAATCTGTCTAAGAAGTAGAGATAAGCATCAGAAACACACCTTATTGCTTTCTTTTATTATTATTTTGAACCTTTGTCCAAAAATCTTTTTTAAATTGCTGAAATTAATTTTATACTAATGATTGTGAACAATGGTTATCTATGTACATGTGTAAGGAATGCAAATTTGAGATTATAAATAATCATGTCTTTATGTATAATAATTTTTGTTTGGATAGTCCTCCTTCAGTTCGTTCTTCAGAGTTCTCCCAGCAATCAGTAACAAGACACCTGATACCAACGTGAAGATGATCGAAATGACGAAAAATCCATATCCCCATGACAAGTAATTTTGGTCAGGTCTCGGCATCCATCCACGGTCTTCTTTCTTCACACCAAATAATATCAATTCAACGAATCCAACAAACACTGAAAATAATAATAAACTGAATATCATTATGGTACAATTACGACTAAAGATACTGTTAACAGTTTTTCATAAATGTACTAAACCTCCAAACTTATAACTAAATTATCTCCCTTTTATTATGGAATATCTAACATCTTACGTACATGTATATACATGTACAAAGTCCACTGCTATATTGTGACAATAAGTATATGGCAAACAATCAAGTGTTCTAATTAGAGGCAAATGATTTATTTTAAAAATCAAGAAACTACAGAAATATTACATAGAGAATTACAGATATATCAGAATACCAATTTGATTTTAAGCATCATGCTAAAGACAAGGAATACTTTCAACATGTCCAAATGTTTCAATGTCAAAATTATTTGAAGTATTTTAGATAATTCACTTTGTGACATGTAGAGTTTTCCTAACTGCACAAATCTCAATTTTAAGAGTCGGTGATATTCTACAAAAAAGCAATGTGGCCTCATGACAAAAATGTGAATAAAGATTAGAAGATTTATTACATTGTGCAATAATTACACAAGCACTGATTTTAGTCTGTGGCAAAAACTTTTTTATTCACTAGCCCAGAGAGGCTTGTTAGGTTTCATCTATTACAAGCTTGAACTCAATTTTACAAGCCCTTAGGGGTAGTGATCGACTTGAAATTTTTACAAGCCCTAGACATATTTTACTAGTCTTTTGGTAAAGGACTACTGTAAAAGGGGATATTTTTGCGAGGTTTAATTTCGCGGTTTCATTCATAAACCTTTTCAGAAAGTTTTATTTTCGCAATTCTCATATATCTTTTGTTACATTTGTAATAAAAACAAATTTATGCAAGGGGAAATTTTTGTGAATATCTGCCAAACGTATATTAGCGAAAATTAGTCCCTTACGAAAATTTCCCCTTTTACAGTAGTTTGTAACATCACAGCTGCAGCGGCAGCAACTTCCAGAGTGATTTCCAGCCCAGCTCCAAATATTTCAGCCTTTGTATATGTCTTTGTCATACAATGTATGAGTGAATCTCTATAAAATTTACAATTTTTAATGTAAAAACAAATTATGTGTACTGGTGTATGTAATAACTTATGCCTATCTAAGTATACAAACTGAACTTTTTACTTACCTATAAAAAAGTAAACAAAACTGATTCCCATCAGAACAACTTCCTTCAGGTAATATGGTATGAAATTTAATACCATCAGTATCAGGATAATTGTGGCAATCACATGGAACAGTAGACATACCGATACCATTACTTGGCATACAATATGCCATGCTATAAAAAGAAAATTGGCAAATAAGCATTTTTAAATCTAGCAAACACGGAAACATTGACAACATTATGGTAATACATAATCCAATAAAAATATCGGGAAATTGTTTAATCAATCAATGAGACTCAGAAGTAAGGCGTCTTCATTGCACATCAGGACTATGGCTGATAGGTTCAAGTCCGAAATGATCTAGTCTGAGACAACACTATGGCCGAAATGTTCTACTACCTATCATTCAATTCTCTGGCGTGACATCACAAAGCTCAATTGACCAATGAGATTAGTCGATTTCAATCTTACCTCCCCAATATAGGCGGTTACGCGATCGATGTTTACAGATATAATCTATGTAAAAAATCGATATTTTAAATTGCAATATATTCGGTGTTATAATAATTATGATCTTGAAATTTGGATATGTTGTTCATATTGATGTTCAAAATGCATATTCCCGGTTTCATTCAATTATCTTGAAAAATGAATGAATAAATCAAAGTTGAAGTTACTTAGATATATAATGCAATGTGGACTTTTTCACTGCCTCCACAGGTAAAGTGCCCGGATGTCCGGAAAGGAGAATAGATAAGGAAAGTCAATTTTCATCAATAGCTACAGATTTGAAATTTTTCATATCATTATATTGTGTATAATTTGAGCTTTTGTAACTTTTGTACAATTGTAACTTCAATGTGTGGGCTTGTACATATATATCAACTTGAAAATTATGAGGTATTAATAAAATATCTGACTCCTGAACAGAAAGCATGTACATGTACCATATAACAGAAATCGCTCAAATACTGTTTCATAAAAAGTTAAGTTGTAATAAATTGTCCATTTCCGGGGTTGAAGCTCTGTTCACAGTGAAACAATTCAAACACGTTAAAGGGCTTTTAAGACCTTTCTTGTGACTTTTTGTACCATTTGAATGACAATATAGTCATTTCATTTTCATACCATACTTACGAGGTGACAACCATTCCCAGATTGGTCGGTACTGGTTCGAAAAGATGTACCAACATCCCAGGTAGCGTTTTCCATTGTAATCTTTCCAAAATGTGTAATCGTTGAAACAAAATTCCCAAAGACCAGCTTTGACAAATCGGTTCTCGGACTTGGAAAAGGATTCTACCCAATATGGACTAGCAAAGGCTCCAACCATAAAAGCTACCGCTGCTATAGCGAAAATTAACCCGATGACTGATTTCTTCTCAGCCATTTTGATGGCTCACCTGTATACTGGTATTTTAAGTTCAAAACACCTATGAAATGGATATCGAATTATTAACAGGGAACCAGTTCGATTTTCACCTGTCAACAAATATGGACGAGTCCACGTTGTACGAATGGGGGTGATCAATATTTACCTGCGTTGTGATGTCAACTGAAATGTGTAAAAACTTACCTTGATCAAGAATAATGGACTTTCCATACCTATGCAATGACAAATTTTTAAAATGGCGACCAGGGGTGATTGGTTGCTGATCGCAGGACTTGCATTTTCTTCATTTGCACTTCTGTTCCTAATTATTGGGTTTTCAACTCCACATTGGTTAGAATTGGATACAAAATATATCACACACAGTGGATTTGAGAAGATCGGATTATGGGAAGCGTGCTTTAATAACTTTGCTTACTACAAAGACTACACTGGCAAAATTTACAACGGGTGCTGGTGGATTTTCTCTTATGAGTACAGACCAATATGGAGTTATATCAATCCTCGTAAGATCAAGAAGAATATTCTATTCATATAACAATATTATTTTCTGGGTTTCCTGATGCTTATCCCCAATTAATTTTTGTTGAAAAATACGGTTATTATTGACACTTCCGGTATTTTTTAAAGAAGAAGTCATAGTTCTATATATTCAATTCAATTCAAAGTTTTATTTTAAGTCGATTTTTCAAACATGCAACACAAACTCTAGTGAGCTTTTATATCGACTATACATAAATAACAATACATTATACACATTACAAACACATATAGCACATGCATTACATACATCACTTTAGCACATGCATTACATACATCACTTTAGCACATACATTACAAACAAGTACAAACACATAGCACATACATTACAATGAAACATAGCACATAAATAATAATAAAAGCACATAGCACATACATTATAAATGTTATTTTTATAGACCTTTTCACGATAACTGCGGGCCAGTCAGTGAGCATGTGTAACGTAAATATCCGGAAGGTGGGGCTTGGGGTAGAACAAAAGAATTTTCCTCCGGAAGTTTTTAATGAGTGTGCTCATGGACTACCCTGCAGTTAGCGTGAAAAGGTCTATAGGCAGATATAGTTAGCATCATAATTGTCCATGAAGCACTAAAAGCATTTAGCATTAGATTAGTATTGAAACAGCAAAAAGCAAGCAATAAGTTCTGATAAGTATTTTCATTTGATGATCACCAAACACACATTTCTTTAGTTAGAATAGTTTCAACAAAATTACTGTTAAGTCCCGGTGTTAAGTAGGACTAATTACTCTACTGTCAGGCAGAAAAAGTTAAGAGCATGTGAATGGTTGAGATTTCGAGATCTGGCCTTACAACAGTCCGGCCCTATGACAATCTGGCCTTGGTCTATCTGTCCCTTAGTCCTGAAATTCATGACTCTGACAAGGATGTATATCTAAATATACGTCCTTGACTCTGTGTAGCATATCTTTATTTGGACTTTAACTGTTGCTAAACAGTATATTTCTAATTGATAAAACATCGTCGTTTTCTTTTGTTTGGACATTTTATTTCTAATTTATAACATGTTGTTTCATTATCTTTGGTCGTTTTTATTATTATTAATAAACTGAAAGGGAAATGCAGATCATTTTAACAATAGAGGATTATAATAGACCATATCCGAGTTCTGGTATTTACAATGTAGATTCACCAGCTGTTGTTTGTCCGCCCTACGTCACAAACGTGTCCGCCCCATGTGACCAAGAATGTACTGCAACGACATAGTTTCATGACGTTTTAGGCTTTATGACATAACGTTTTCTATACTGTGACGTGGTGTGGTAAATCCTGATACTAGAACTCAGATATGGCCTATTAATGCCCATCAAGGGCCTTCTATGTGTACTCAGCTTAGTTAATCATGTTGTACAGGATCATTTTTTGTTTTTTTAATCATTAATAACAACCTAATCAGTACCACTTGCGACAATCAAAGAACTTCCATATATACACACCCTAAAAACATTGATGTATTTTTCCACAGAAAAAGAGTAATTACTGTAAAAATACTGCAATGCAATGCAAGTGATAAAACGATTATAATGTGTTAAAATATTAGAGATCAAAATCCAATAAAAATAGATAAAAAACAAAAAAAAAAACAACCCAAGCAGTTTCAGAGAAGATTTTTGAATGCAGTTTCCAAACTTAAGGGACTAAGTTAAATGTAATCTACATTCCCTGCTGGCAGCTATTTAACATAAAACTTTGAAGAGGGTCACATAAGGACTATCATATCAAAATTCTACTGAAATTGTTCAAGCAGTCTCAGAGGAGAAGATCTTTTTATGCATTTCCCACTGGGTCCAATGTTAAACTATGTTTTGCTACTGGTGGCCATGTCGGAAGACGGTTCAGCACCAAAGTAACAAGCTTGGTCAAATCAAAATCTCACAAGTTTCATTTATGCAATGTTTAAATTGAATCCATTCAATGGTTTTCCATGATATCTTTGTATGCATTTCCCCATTGCTGGCAGCCATGTTGGATGATGGATCAGAACTGAAGTAACAACACTTGGTCAGCTTATCATAAGCAAAGTTTGGATTACGCAGTTCTCTAGAAGAAGATCTTTTGTTAACTTAAGTTCACAGCTGATGACACTTGGTCAGCACCTGACAGGCATCATTCATGTCATGTTTGAATTAAATCCATTTAGCAGTTCTCTAGAAGATCTTTGTGTGCATTTCCCATAGGGTCCAATGCTGTCCGCATGTAAGATGACAGATTGGCACCAAAGTAATAACACTTGGTCAGCACCTCATAAACATCATTCATGCCATGTTTGGTTCAAATCCATTCAGTGGTTCTAAAGTAAAAGTTCTTTGTATGCATTTTCCCATAGGGTCCAATGTTAAAATTAAGATCCCCGCTGGCGGCCATGTTGGATGATGGATTGGCACTAAAGTAACAACACTTCCTCAGCACCTCATAAGCATCATTCATGCCAAGTTTCGTTCAAATCCATTCAGTGGTTCTCAAGAAGAAGTTCTTTGTATGAATTTTCCCATTAGGTCAAATGGTAAACTAAGTTCCCCGCTGGCGGCCATCTTGGAAGCGGTTGGAAAACTTGAATGTGTTCAAGAAAATATAGTCCTTAACATGCTGAACATTTTTGCATTTTAACTTGACCTCTATCTCAAAGCTTTTTTGAAATATAGGACATAAAGAAAAAAATCTCGAAAAATTTGACCAATAAAGGACCACAACTCATATATAGGTACTTGGATTTTCTTCAAAATATCCATGTGGGTAGATCTTAACATGCTGAACATTTTTGCAATTTAAACTTAACCTCTATCTGTTATAGTTTTTTCAATAAAAAATAAAAAACATCAAAATTTTGAAAATTTTACAGAAAAAGGGCAATAACTCTTAGACGGGTTGTCAGATTTTCTTCAAAATTTCAGCATGGGTAGATCTTCTCATGCTGATCATTTTTACTCCGTCAGATTTTTGATATCTGTAACGGTTTTTGAGGTATTTGCCAAAAACTGTAATTTACCCCTATGTTCTATTTTTAGTAACGGCAGCCATGTTGTTTGACCTAAGACATACAAAATAACAAATTTGAAACTAGATACCTTAGTGAAGATTCAGTTAAAGTTTGGTTACATTTGACCCAGTGGTTTCAGAGGAGAAGATTTTTGAAAGTGAGCGGACGACGGACGCCAATGGATGGCAAAAGCTCACCCTGGCATAGCCAGGTGAGCTAAAAAAAAAAATGATAATAATGAAAATGATATAAATGTAACTTCTTCTAAAATATTCTTATCTATGACAAATAACACGATCAGAAAACAACATTTATACATAGAAATAGACAGGGCCGGATTGGAATAAGGCTGGAAAGTACAGGGACGGATAGGCAAGGACGGATTGGTTGTAGGGCCGGAACGTCTTGTTACCAATGGTTGAGATTTTATGTAAATGAATGTTACCAATCAGTGCTGCTGATGAGGAATTAATTTCCAAAATGGCCATACAGCTCATTAAAATTTTTGCAGTTGGAGTTAACATATGTGTTATGGTCTCGTGTTCATTTACTCCATATCCTTTTATAAAATACCCATACCTGCAAGGTATCAGGTCCGTTCGCCCTGGTTATTTCTTTCATAAAAGGTTAAAAGCTCGATCATAGTACTATAACTTAATTTAAGGTATAAATTTTAATTATATTAAAGTCAATTATTAAACATTGAAATATGTTAATTATTCAGACTCAAGGGATATAAGTTAATTAATGTATTTGATCCCCTATACCAAAATAATGGAAGTCCCCCCCCCCCCCCCATGGCTGATAGACATAAAAGGAAACTTATTTCACAGATTGGCTGTATTCAGGCGAATGGACCCAGTTTCTTGCACACCCAGATCCAGTTTGCAAAAGGGGGTCCAGAACAATTTCTTGTCAAAATTTTTCAGAAATTTCCAATGAGTTGGTTTCAACACATAGAATCCCTCTGGGTCCGTCAATGCTTATATCGCAAAGAGGGTGGGTAAGAGGGGTATGGTCCTTGAAACCAGAGGAAATAACTGTCAAATCCTGTATTCCCAGAAAATCAAATTTTCATTCCCAATTCCCGAAAAATGACATCACAAATCCCGGATCCCATTAATCCAGAATTCCCGCTGAATAAAATGGCTGATCCAGGCGTCCCGTAAAAGGTCCTTCCACCCCCTCTGCAAGTATTGATTACACATGATGCAGCCTACAATAAGGGGTTGCAGTTGATTTATGTCTAAATTTTTAAAAATTGCTCGAAAAAATGAGATTCTAGTGTTGGAAAGAATGCTTACATCTCAAATACTTCATAGATACAAAAATTGAACACATAGAAGATATTGCGTTTGCTTATATATAATTATGGCATGGAACAGCTCAAGCATGAAAAAATGGTCCCTGCAATGAACAACTGGAAATGATCCATGGTACGAAAAATGGACATAATACATCTGATCTACTATTTTAGATGATCACAATTTAATATATCTTATTTATCTGAACATCATGAAATCAGAAGGAATATGAATTGTTTTTTAACAGATATATCATGATAAGGAGGGGTATTTTCCAAAAATACAAGTCACGGGGCGGTAAAATTTCCCAAGCCTGAAAGGGAAGGGAAATTAAAACCCAAGACATGTATTTATGGCAAATACCCCGACGTTCATGATATACCTGTTTAATTACACCGAATGTCTCATTCATAAAAGAGCACTGGTGACTCTGGGACAAATATCACTGTGAGGTGATATTTGCCAAAAAATACCACGTCTATTAACCAATCGGAATGCAGCTTTCTTACATAATTATATATAAGGTGTAATTAAACAAATTTATTGGATTTAATTCATAATTTTGACCATAAGAATGTCTTAATTTGGTACATGTATTTTGATATTTTAACATGGGCCATTATAAAAATAAAATGTCCTAGACTGTCATTCCCTACCTCTGACCGCCCTGTTTTGTTTGAATAGAATTACATGTTTATAGATAACCATTGATATTTTTCAGCCTGGTTCCTAGGAATCCAGGTAATGATGACCATTACCTTGTTATTGGAGATTGCTGCAGTGCTGATGTCAGTCCTGATTCTAATAAAGTGCTGTCCAGGGAAACATAACGCTAATGCTTTGTTTGCTATTGGTGGAATGGGATTACTTTCAGGTACACTGAGTAACTTCAGGGACCAACATTTGATTTTCAGGGGAGGCTTGGGCAATTTTGTCTGGAAAAATTATTTATTTTCATGAAAATTTCGAAAAAATTATTTATTTTCACCAAATGTCACATCAATTTATTTATTCATATTTCCAACAAAAAATATATTCTGTAAATCAACATTAAATTATTTATTTTCATGACAAGTAGGATTAAAATATTATTTACTTAGAAAATCACCCAAGCTTTCCCCCTGAAAATCAAATGGTTGTCCCCTAAAAATGCTTTAGTGAGAGCATATTTCAGATTAACATGATAATGTCAACATCAAAATGGTAATTCAACATGTAGTACAAAAGGTAAGAAGTCCTGTACCAAAAAGCTATATACAATAAGCAATGAAGGGATGTGGAGTAAATGCACATGAGACAGTCTCTACAAATACATGGTATAACAAAGCACTGGAACAACTCTTTTATGTTGTTCTTAATCTTGAAGTCACTATCTCACAAACATGAATAAACAAATGTTGTCGTGCCTAACTTAAACTAGTACCTAATTTCTAAGTCCTGTCAGGAAGTTGATAATGTAATTCATAAAAAAATGCTTACCATGCTAATAACTATTAAACCATAGTAGCATACAAAATTTCAAATGAATCCCTTCAGGCAGATTGGAGAATTTTGTGACAAAAATTTCACTATTTACCATACATTTGTGATCAATACAGAAAAAAAATCAAGTTGGATCAAACAGGAAGTTGATTTCAGAGAGCACTAAATATAACTAAAATGACCATTGTGGTACATGTATACCCAGTCACACCATAAGTGCCCCCTCAATATTTCCATCCAACATTTGCAGATATTGCTACTACTGTTTCAATCTGTTTGAAATTTTTAAATTTGTGGATCCATAGGGGTTAAGGGGTTGGATCCCCACTCTTTCAGAAATTAAAAAAAAATTCATGCAGAATTTAGACAAAAGATCACCCCCCAAAGTGACAAAAAATGCCTGGCTCCCTATTTCAAAAACTTGATTTGGTGGAGGTAAATTTTCATGAACTCACTGGTTAAGATCTGATGCTAATATTTCATCTTCCTATAATCTTTACACATTCTTGTACAATATTTTTCAGGTGTTTTGACTGCCATCTGTTGTGTGATCTTTGGAACAAAATCTGTAGTGGACAGGCAGTGGATTGAAAATCCTGACAAGAATTTCCTGTCATGGTCTTTTGGAATGGTTGTGTTTTCAGGATTTGTTATTTTGTTTGGAGGAATGTGTATTATTGTTTCAGCTCTCCAAGTCCGATTGGCAGAACAACAGAGTAAAAGAGCCAAACCATATGCCGGATACGACACACGATACCAGCCACCCAATTATTCATAAACAGAAAAAATGAACAAGACATTGCTTAATATTGTAAATAGATATGTACATATATACAAACAAATATCATGTTGTTTAATACACTCAAGATAACTCTAGCATATTTTTTTACATGACAACCCCAAACATCAAAATATAGTAAAATCACATTTCAGATCTGTAATTGAGCAATTTAATGTATACTTTAACATACAGACTGTCTTATAAGAAAAACAATTGTCATTCCAGTGTGTGTAGAAGATCAAAATATTCTACATGGCTCCAGAACCTAAGATCTCATGATCCTTACATGTATAATGTTCATGATTTTGCTGTACATTTATGTAGATATGCAAATACAATCAGATAAATTTACAGCTGGTCCACAGCTATATGATAATGGTTGATATATATATTATATATCTTGAATTTTTTTATGTGAAACCATCATGACCATGAAAGTATTTAATTCCTTTCAATTTTTTATTTGAGAACAACAGAAATATCCCTTTCTAACTTGCATTGATTAACATGCCGATCAAAGGATCATAGCAAAAATATTTAAAAAATCAATTTCAATAAATGAGTAAAATGAAGACCTATTATAAAATTCTAGGTCATTTCGAGAAAATATGAATGGTACTGCCTGATATTGAATATAAATCTGTTCTTTGGCAGTAATCCAATCATCCAACCTTTTGATGAACAAGGCTGGCAAGGGGAATTTTGTGTTAATTATAAAAATTGTAAATTTTTCACGCAAAACATCTAAACATCAAATAAATTTTCATGGGGTGAAAAGACTGGGTTGGGCGAGGGTGAGCTCGAATCTAGGATACTCAAGTAGTTATTTTTATTCTTAGAAAAGATTTTTAATGGTTCCTTTTATCATATGCATATGTATCAAATCACCTTAAAAGTTGAAATCAAATTATAATGTTTCAATTTACACACCAGGTATCCCGATAAAGATGCCACCGAGCATTTTGCTCCGTTTGAATTATATCTTGTTTTTTTGCTTTGATGTTATGATAAATATTACACGGAGCTCATGTTTGCTCAGCGTGAATTTTATCATAACATCAAAGGAAAAAACATGATACAATACACATGGAGCAAAATACTCCTTGGCATCTTTATCAGGATACCTGCTGTGATTTAGTAATTTTAATCAATCATTACTTATAATAACACAATATTAGGAATATATATTTGTTGTACATATTTTCACATTTCATTGTTGAGTTATTCCCCTTTCTGTTTGTTATAAATTGAGGAAAAACAATAGAAATTGTGAAGATTTAAAATCAACTACTGGTAAAAATTGCTTCTGACAAAAATGCACGTTTCAAGTACTCAAACATGAACTTTAAACTTTTTGTTATCTTTCTTTAAATCATAAGCATAGTCCTAAAATAATTTCATGTCTCTATTATTCTTGCTTCTCTAAAAAAAAATAGAGTAAATAATGATAAAAAATAATAAATGAATTCAAACTCCTCCACATCGAAGACAAATTTCAATCCATATATTTTTTTTGAGTTTGTTGTGATATTTTATTTATATTTGTCTTTTCTTAAATAGCAAAAGTCAGGGAAACTGCACTTCATGCAATAATAAATGTACGAACTTTTATGAAATTGTATTTATATGTTTTGTAAATGAACTCTTTCACCCATATAAAATTTCAAACTAATTTTCTTCATTAGATTTTGGTAGATGTGTTTTCAAAATTTAATATTTGTTAATAAACATGTACAACGAAATTCTTTAGGCAATTGTTAACAAACTAACCATTGCTAATTTCAGTTTGAGTCGGCCAGCATAAAATTTGAATCAACCTATAGCTATATGCATTTGGTTTTTATCTTTTTTTTTTAGCATTTCTGATCATTGGAAAGAATATAATCCACATTTGATATCAAAGCATTACCATTTTTACAGTTTTATTGTCACAAATATATTCTTTTTAACATTATTGTTGGCCCAAATTTTTAGATAAACCCCAATTTTAACAATTTTCAATGTTGAAAATGCATATTTACAAAATACCCCTTTATCT
This sequence comes from Modiolus philippinarum, assembly GCA_002080025.1. Taxonomy (NCBI): domain Eukaryota; kingdom Metazoa; phylum Mollusca; class Bivalvia; order Mytilida; family Modiolidae; genus Modiolus; species Modiolus philippinarum. The sequence goes on from MJUU01071884.1 coordinate 51,791, forward strand.
TGGAGATCTTGTATTGCCTTTGTACACTTAAGTGAAAGTGTGTGTACAGAACCATTTGTAAATAGGAATATCTCTTTTCATTGTTGTGTGCCATCTTGTATTTTTATACAAAGAATATAATTTTATATGGAGTCATCAGTTATGTATATATTAAAATTATATAGATCAAACTATTTTTTTATTTTTTTTTGCCACTTACGTGATCTTGAGAATTCGCACATAGCCTTTAGCAATTTTCACATACATCTTGAAATCAAACATTTATTTAAAATATTTGGTCTTTCACTATGTGAACAATAAATTAACTGAAAAGTTATTACATGAAAAATGAGAAAACATTTGTTAATTATATCCCTGTACCATAAGTATCTATATATGGTCAAAGGGGAGATAATTTTGTTTTAAATTTAAATAGAGGCTCAGAGACTGAGTCTGTATCGCTCACCTGACAAAACGCTTCTATGCCATGCATGACCAAAAATGATCATGTTTTTTACCAATGGGGTAGGGTGTTTATGTATGTTCTCAATTAGCACCCGTGTGTTTTGTCTGATCCTATTGAAATGAGTAATTTTTGCAAAGGACCTTCTATACATTTAGTATAATTTGCTTTAATTGTTTTGAGAGAAGATGATGAAAAGGATGGTTTTCTCATACTGGGCTCCAATGTTAAACTATGTTCTGCACTTGAGGCAATGTTTTTTGTCGGATTGAAATGAAATGTGCAATTTTTGTAAAGTACCTTCAGTCATCATTCCTGTAAAGTTAGGTTGAATTTGCTTCCGCTATTTCAGAGGAGTAGATGAAAATGTGATTTTCCCAAAGGGTCCAGTGTTAAACCTAAGTTCCACACTGGCAGCCATGTTTTTTATTGGATCAGAAGGAAATGAGCAATCATTGTAAAGGACCTTCCATTCATCATTCCTGTAAAGTTTGGTTGAATTTACTTCAGTTATTTCAGAGGAGTAGATGAAAATGTGATTTTCCCATAGGGTCCAATGTTAATGGTGAATAAAAGGATATGGAGTAAATGCACATGAGATAAAGTCTCTACAAATACATGGTAAAAAACAAGCAAAGGAACAACGCTTTTATTGTTGTTCTTCGTCTTGAAGTCACCATGAGGCCTTCAACAATGAGCTTTGCTCATACCTCATAGTAAGTTCAAGATGGCCCCTAGCACCGGTTTAAACCATGTTCCGTGCTGGCGACCATATTTTTCGTCGGATCGAAACGAAATGACCCATCTTTGGTAAGGACCGTAAGTACATCACTCCTGTAAAGTTCGGTTCAATTGGCTTCAGCCGTTTCAGTGCAGAAGATGAAAATATGATTTTTCCCATAGGGTTCAATGTTAAACTTAAGTTCCGCACTGGGGGCCATGTTTTTTATCGGATCGGGACAAAATGAGCAATCGTTGTAAAGGACCTTCCATTCATTATTCCTGTAAAGTTTGGTTGAATTTGCTTCAATGCTTTCAGAGGAGTAGATGAAAATGTGATTTTCCCATAAGGTCCTATGTTAAACCATGTTTTGTGCTGGCGGCCATGTTTTTCGTTGGATCAGAAAGAAATGAGCAATCTTTGTTAAGGACCTTAAGTACATCATTCCTGTAAAGTTTAGTTCAATTTGCTTCATCCTTTACAGAGTGTGATTTTTCCCATATGGTCCAATGTTAAACCTAAGTTCCGTGCTGGCGGCTATGTTTTTTTTTGGATCGGAACAAAATGAGCAATCTTTGTAAAGGACCTTCCATTCATTATTCCTGTAAAGTTTGGTTGAATTTGCTTCAATGCTTTCAGAGGAGCAGATGAAAATGTGATTTTCCCATAAGGTCCTATGTTAAACCATGTTCTGTGCTGGCGGCCTTGTTTTTTGTCAGATCGGAAAGAAAGAGCAATCTTTGTTAAGGACCTTAAGTACATCATTCCTGTAAAGTCTGGTTCAATTTGCTTCAGCCTTTACAGAGCAGAAGATGAAAATGTGATTTTTCCCATATTGTCCAATGTTAAACCTAAGTTCCGCGCTGGCAGCCATGTTTTTTATTGGATCGGAACGAAATGAGCAATCTTTGTAAAGGACCTTCCATACATCATTCCTGTAAAGTTTGGTTGAATTTGCTTCAGTGGTTTCAGAGGAGAAAACGAAAATGTGATTTTCCCGTAGGGTCCCATGTTAAACCATGTTCCGTGCTGGCCGCCATGTTTTTCATCGGATCCGAACGAAATGAGCAATCTTTGTTAAGGACCTTAAGTACATCATTCCTGCGCAAGTTTGGTTCAATTTGCTTCAGCCTCTTCAGAGCAGAAGATGATGTGATTTTTCCCATATGGTCCAATGTAAACCTAAGTTCCGCGCTGGCGGCCATGTTTTTTATCGGATCGGAACAAGATGAGTAATCTTTGTAAAGGACCTTCCATACATCATTCCTGTAAAGTTTGGTTGAATTTGCTTCAGTGGTTTCAGAGGAGTAGATGAAAATGTGATTTTCCCATAGGGTCCTATGTTAAACCATGTTCCGTGCTGGCGGCCATGTTTTTCGTCGGATTGGAACGAAATGTGCCATCTTTGTTAAGGACCTTCTATTCATCCTTCCTGTAAAGTTTGGTTCAATTTGCTTCAGCCTCTTCAGAGCAGAAGATGAAAATGTGATTTTTATGCCCCCAGATCGAGGATTGGGGAGCATATTGTTTTTGTCCTGTCTGTCTGTCTGTCTGTCTGTCTGTCTGTCTGTGCGTCCGAAACTTTAACCTTGGCTATAACTTTTGAACTATATAAGGTAGACTTTTAATACTTGGCAAGTGTATAGGTCTAGTCAAGAGGAACATAAATATGCAAAAAAATTAGGTCAAAGGTCAAGGTCATAGGGGTCAAAAAGGGGTAAAAATCGGAATCTGGGGCATATGTAGTGTTTCACAAACACATCTTGTTCCCATATGGTCAAATGTTAAACCTAAGTTCCGCGCTGGCGGCCATGTTTTTTATCGCATCGGAACAAAATGAGTAATCTTTGTAAAGGACCTTCCATACATCATTCCTGTAAAGTTTGGTTGAATTTGCTTCAGTGGTTTCAGAGGAGAAGATGAATATGTGAAAAGTTTAACAGATGGACGGACGACGGACGCCAAGTGATGGCAATAGCTCACACTGACCCGAATATGAGAAAAGTTTAACGGATGGACAGACGACGGACGCCAAGTGATGGCAATAGCTCACACTGACCCTTCGGGTCAGGTGAGCTAAAAAGGGGGTTTATTGTTATGCTTATTTAATCATCTTCTTAATTATAACTAAGGGCCGTTCCAGAAAAGTTGGTCTGGGACCCTTTGAAGGCACTTCATATAAATTGCTGTGGGTGGTTGTGATTTCTTCATCCTTTTGTATTGACCATATAGGGAAGAATTCTATGGGTGGTGGGGGTCAATAACTAGAGGCTCACATGAGCCTGTATCGCTCACCTGGCGACTGGTTTTATTCATTGTCATCAATAGACCACCCATTCATACTATAAATCAGTTTACCAGATGTTACATTTTCATTCTTGGATGAGGTACAAACTAAAAATGACAAACTTTGGAAGGATCACCCAAAGACAATTGTAACCAAGTTTGGTTCCAGTTGGCTCAGTAGGTTCAGAGGAGAAGACATTTGAATGCAATTCCCATAGAGTCCCTATGTTAAACTATGTTCCCTGCTGGCAGCCATCTTGGATTAGGTACGAACGTAAAAATCACAAACTTTAAAGGGGATCGCCCAAGGACTATTGTGACCAAGTTTGGTTCAGTTTGACTTGGTAGTTTCAGAGAAGATCTTTGAATACATTTCCCATAGGGTCCTATGTTAAACTATGTCCCGTGCTGGCGACCATCTTGGATGAAGTACGAACAAAAAAATCACAAACTTTAAAGGGGACCATCTAAAGACTATTGTAACCAATTTTGGTTCCAATTGGCTCAGTGGGTTCAGAGGAGAAGACATTTGAATGCATTTCCCATAGGGTCCCTATGTTAAACTGTGCTCCACACTGGCAGCCATCTTGGATGAGATACGAACGTTAAAAACCACATAGGGGGACCACCCAAGGACTGTTGTGACCAAGTTTGGTTCAGATTGGCTTGGTAGTTTCAGAAAAGAAGATCTTTGAATACATTTCCCATAGGGTCCTATTTTAAACTATG
>MJUU01071885.1:0-10928 GCA_002080025.1 Modiolus philippinarum
GGGTAGTCAAAAGTTTTCTTGAAATTAAAGTCTATTGAAGCTTCTGTAGCCTTGCCTTTGGAGAAACAGACCTAAATTCAAAAGGTTTTGTGTCCAGTGTTATATTTTTGGGGTTTTGATGAAAAGAAGGACACTAAATTTATAACAGTAAATCTAAATTTCTAGAAATCTAAGTCTATATTTAGCCACTGTGACCTTAACTCCGAGATAACCAATACTACCATTACCTGCAATATCTTTATACTACTCCTTAATTCATTTTTCCTCTCAATGCAACTGGTATAACTTGATTATGAAGACTGTACAAAACTTACCGGCCATATACCTTTATTGTTAGAAACAACGTACAAAACTTACCAGCCATATACCTTTATTGTTAGAAACAACGTACAAAACTTACCAGCCATATACCTTTATTGTTAGAAACAAACAAGTCATTGTAGTATGTTGTACCAACTAGGACCATGGCATCTACAGGTGTGTGCTATAAATAGAAAACAAATGCCAGATACAGGTGTGTGCTATAAATAGAAATAAAAATACTATCTCCTGGAGTGTGCTATAAAAAGAAATAAATAATATCTACAGGTATGTGTCATAAATAGATCAAATATAGTACTCAAATATATGACAATTGTGATGATTTTTGACATCCTTATTGTGAACTCTCCCCTATACCTACTTCGCATTCGTACAGAGAGTATATTTAACAGGTGATTGGTACTAATAGACAATATACTTCAGAGTGACATTTTGAAACAGCAAAGCACCGTTTAAGACACTAAAAGTGAGGTATAATTTCAGCATTTGTCACTTTCGTCCCTTCAGAAATTCTACAGTAGTCACCACGTCATTGATAGATTTGAAGTGCTCATTTCGATAAATGAGATCAGACATTTTAAGCTAGATTTCTGATTCGCCAGTTTTGATTTCACCATGGATTGACTAATTGATGGGTGCCGTATATGGAGCAGGCCATGCTTAGTCTTCCAGGACATCAGATGTCACTCTAGTCTTTTTAAGAGTTCACAATGTGAGTGCTTTCATTTTGAAATTTAAATTTGTGATATTTGTGATACTTGTGTATCATGTCTTTGGTTTATATTTTCTGGTGCTTTCATTTTGCCTTGTTTATTGACTTTACTCAACAAATACTTTGTTTCCGCGGTATTTTACATCTTGATTTCAAGAAACTCCACATCAAAACAGGACTTTTGAGTCATGTCCAAACCAGAAAAAAATTCTATTGCCAGACGAAATCAAAGTGTTTAAAGCCCTTAAAGAAAGGTTGCTTTCAAAGATTTAGGTAAACTTGGCACAAGCCCCTCTTGTGGTTTATTATTATTACATACTTAGTAGAAATAAAAGCATTTTTGCATGATCAATATGACCGGAAGTAAACTGTCCATATTTTCACACCTTAGGAAAATAATAGGTTATTTTATGCTCCTTGTGCGTCTCAGACAAATAAACGACTTCTGGTCCATATTGGCCTGGGCAAATAAACAACTTCCGGTCNATATTGACCTGATTATCATCCCTCGACCCACATTGTCCCTCGACTTCGTCTCGGGCCAATATGGGTGTCTCGGGATGATAACCAGGCCAATATGGAAATGCCCATGTATTAATCTGTATTTATCATCATTTCGTTGTAAAAGTGTGCGGTATACTATCCACACTTGTTTACTATCAAACAGTGTTACAAATATTGAAAAAAATAGAAGATAAATAGCACAGTCACAACATAAAATTCCTGCAAGTTAGTTCTATTTGAACTGAATGCCAGATTAAATGCAAATTCTAAAGACCTCCAAATGTCACCTGAATAAAACAATTCATTCTTAAAAGTAATGTTGTCTATATGTAAACTGAACTCTAACATTACATTTTCTGTTTAAAAAGTGACTGCACGACTAGAATTTTCGAGGAAAATTAACAATATAAACGTGGACTAAAAGTATATAAAGGAACAAGCAACAGCAAAAGGTTGTTTTCATTGGTGATGAAAAAATTTACAGTGTCTAAGTTACATGACTTCTTTTGAAGAGTTAAAACAAATCTTTAGGAAAAGAAGGGAAACGGGAAATGTGTCAAAGAGACAACGACCCAAAAGGGGAGTAATAACAACTCAAAGCCACCACAAGATCTTCAATGAACGGTGAGGAAACCCCACACCCAAAGGCAGGTGGGAGTTGGCCCCTAAATAAAGAGTAATCAAGTTCGTTTTAGACCATTTAAACCGTTTTAGATCGTTTAGACCGTTTAAATCTTGGCTTGCCAAATTATCACCCCCAAAATAGGGCATCTGACAATGCACAGATAGTGAAACACAAAACTCAAACATTGAAAACTAAGCTGTGGTCCCGCTACTTTCACTTTCTCCATTCAGTACCTAATGTACATGCGTCTGCTCTAATTACTTCTGTTTTAATGCCGTTCAAGCAACTGAAACGCTCTGGTGTTTATGTAAAATCCTTTCAACGTTAGAACATTTTATCCAGTTTAACAATATCTTTATATAATCAATGATGAACTTTATTTAAACACTTGAAGATTTCGAAAAATAACAAGCCATTCTTACAAAATCACAAGTTTCCCGATGATAAATTTTCCGTTAAGGGGGGTGGGGTATTGTTTTTCTTTAAAATAATTATTTTAAATGATCATCAAATTTCTTTCAAAATTGTGTGAATTACTTAATTTTCTAACTAACTTATTGTTTCAATTCAAAAATATGATTTTGATCAGTTGGGTCTTTCAAAATGAAGCACCTGTCATTTTAACTGTCAGGGTCATGACATTTAAGAAAGCGCTGCTATGCAACCTTTCTAAAAAATCAATACATCAATACATTGAGAGAGAATCACCAATTCATGAACTCTGTTGAGCCAAGGATGATTTATATTTAATCTTTTGTAGCACTTCAGGTTAATTGTTTATTGTCAATTAAAATCTAATTTAAAAGTATTGTCGTATAGGAAAAATAATAAGCATACAATTCAATTCCATGAATAGTCTGTTTTTTAGGTGGTATATATTTATTTCAATAGGCCATGAATCCAGTCATTCCTACATACTGGTAAAAAAAGCGACCGTTTCCGCCTTGGGTTAAAAGAGAGTTTCTATCCTGAAAGTCCTATATTAAGCTAAAAATAAAAATTTGAAAAAAAATAATTGCCATACTTCGTCAATTTTACAAAATACAAAATATTCTACCGTAAAAATTTAAGTGTTATCATTAAACCACTCTCATGAAAAAGTGGTTACAAAATTATGCATCCTATATATCACCTGTACCAACGCCCTGTGCAAAAAGCCAAAAACATGCCCACTTTTATCCATATCAACTTAAAACTCAAAACTCAGTGATAAAAATGTAAACTTACATATACTTACATCACAGTTTGAACCAACAGTACTGTTCTCAAAGGAAGGCATGGAATACATATATATATGAATGCATATATATCTGTACCTATATGTGTATTGCTATATTCATTACACATACTTACATCACAGTTAGAACCAACAGTCCTGTTCTCAAAGGAAGGCATGGAATACATATATATATGTACCTATATGTGTATTGCTATATTCATTACACATACTTACTATTTTCAAAGGAAGGCATGGAATACATATATATATGTACCTATATGTGTATTGCTACATTCATTACACATACTTACATCACAGTTTGAACCAACAGTACTGTTCTCAAAGGAAGGCATGGAATACATATATATATGTACCTATATGTGTATTACTACATTCATTACACATACTTACATCGCAGTTAGAACCAACAGTACTGTCCTCAAAGGAAGGCATGGAATACATATATATATATGTACCTATATGTGTATTGCTACATTCATTACACATACTTACATCACAGTTAGATGTTGAAACCATACAATATCTAATTTTAGTAAATTTTGTTGAAACTAAGGAGTATCTCTCTCATGCAAAGCTCTGTCCTTAGCAAATTTTTGGCTTTCTATTTAGATCATATTTGGTAATTTGTTCTCTATCAGTTTTTAAACAACTTTGACTTTATGGTCTTCCAAACGTTTCGATTTTATCTGCACTGAAGAGACATGAGTTGTCGAAATGCGCATATGCAGAATCAAAATTCACAGTTAGTTCGGTATTTAGTTATTTAGAACCAACAGTACTGTTCTCCAAGGAAGGCATGGAATACATATATATATGTACCTATATGTGTATTGCTACATTCATTACACATACTTACATCACAGTTAGAACCAACAGTACTGTTCTCAAAGGAAGGCATGGAATATATATATATATGTACCTTTACGTGTATTGCTACATTCATTACACATACTTACATCACAGTTAGAACCAACAGTACTGTTCTCAAAGGAAGGCATGGAATACATATATATATGTACCTATATGTGTATTGCTACATTCATTATATATTTACTTACATCACAGTTAGAACCAACAGTACTGTTCTCAAAGGAAGGCATGGAATACACATATATATGTACCTATATGTGTATTGCTATATTCATTATATATACTTACATCACAGTTAGAACCAACGGTACCATTCTCAAAGGAAGGCATGCAATACATATATATATGTACCTATATGTGTATTGCTATATTCATTACACATACTTACATCACAGTTAGAACCAACAGTACCATTCTCAAAGAATATCAAAGAAATGGATTTATCAAACCATATATCTGTTGGACTTCCCGCTAACGATTCTTGAAAAATCTGAAACAAGTAAGGCATGCAATACATACATACTTTGACAGTTAATTTTATGTTTTTTGACAATCCTGCATTCATGGAGAATGTATTGTGGCTCAACAATTAGCAATGAATTCCGCTCAAACTGGTGATGGGGGCCATGTTGAGCATACCTCATTGTTGAAGGCCTCATGGTAACTTTAAGATGAAGAACAACAATTAAATAACAATAAAAGTGTTGCTCCACTGCTTTGTTTTATCATATATTTGTACAGACTTTGTCTCATGAGAATTTACTCCATATCCCTTCATTGCTTATACTGATATATGAACCTATATGTGTATTGCTAGGTTTAGGTAAATAAATAATATTTGGAAAGAATGCAAAATAAGCAGATTCCTGTGTTTACTTAAAAAGCCATTTCCATGTCAGTGATATTTAATTTGAAAAATCCAATAACTCATCCATTAAAGAGTTTAATATATTCTAATCAAATCAACACACATAGTACCAATTTATAAATTAGTCAAATTTGTCTCTATTCAATGAATTTTCCTCAAAATAACTGATTTTTAAAATATTTGCTAGGAAAAGCAAATATGTACACAAGGTGATCCATGTGCAGATTAAGGTGACCCATATGCACAACAAGGGTCTCATTTGCACATCAAAGTGACTCATATGCAGATCAAGGGGTTGCATGTGCACATCAAGAATATCATGCGCAGATCAAGGTGTTGCATGTGCACATTAAGGTGTCTCATGTGTACATCAATGTTTCTCATGTGTACATCAATGTGTCTCATGTGTACATCAAGGTGTCTCATGTGTACATCAAGGTGTCTAATGTGTACATCAAGATGTCTCATGTGTACATCAAGGTGATTTTTCAAGATGACACAATTTAAACCTAACTTTTTTCATAGAATTGTACATCTTAATTACCTCTGTTTCATTTGTAGGTGTTGCATCACTTAAAACAATCCCAGATATACTAGTTTCTATTGCCTTTAGATTGTGATAATTGTCCGGGTGTATAGCTAGCAATCTGTTTCTCATCTGAAATATAAAACAATCCCAGATATACTAGTTTCTATCGCCTTTAGATTGTGATAATTGTCCGGGTGTATAGCTAGCAATCTGTTTCTCATCTGAAATATAAAACAATTCCAGATATACTAGTTTCTATTGCCTTTAGATTGTGATAATTGTCCAGGTGTATAGCTAGCAATCTGTTTCTCATATGAAATAAGAAACAATTGGAGACACTTAGTGAGCACCCTCACATAAGCCACAACCCCACATACTGGATAATTCTGTGTTAACATCATACTGATTCACACAAAAAGTATACAGAGGAGGATGTCATCGCAATGCTGGAATTCTTGATTGATAACATATTTGTAGAATTTGGAGGACAAGTCTTTCCAGCAGACAATAGGGATACCTATGGGAACTAATCGTGCACCACTTTTAACAGATTTGTTTCTTTATTCGCATGAAGCCAGGTTCATACAAGGGCTAGTTCAGACCAGAGGCTCCCAGGAGCCTGTATAGCTCACCTGGTTTTAATTTGCCACAATCAAGCTAACATTGTAAGTTAAACAGTTGAACTTCAGTCTCTCCAACTTTAGTAGCTCAAACACAACCAATATCTTGAACTGTATTTAAAGTCTGATCATGTTTTACTATATGTCTTTGTTGGGCTTTTTTGACAAAAAACGTTCTTCCTAAGGACCACTTTTGACACCAGTTTTGAAGTCAAGACATCATTTGGTAAATGGCCGTCAACGACAATTTTTAACACCATAAAGTCACAACATCAATATCTATTTGGAAACCAAATTTTATTGAAGTCAGACAATGTTGAATTTTCCCGCCTTATTTGGTGGCCATTTTGAAAATGGCAGGCAAAGAACAATTTTTTTAACATCAGTTTTGAAGTTGCCACATCAATACCTATGTGGAAACCAAATTTCCTTCAGATAACACAATGTTGAAATTTTCCCGCCTTTTTTGGTGGCCATTTTGAAAATGGCGGTCAACGAACAATTTTCAACACCAGTTTTGAAGTCGCAACATCAACATCTATTTGGAAACCAAATTTCATTGAAATCAGACAATGTTGAATTATCCCGCCTTTTTTGGTGGCCATTTTGAAAATGGCAGTCAACGAACAATTTTTAACATCAGTTTTGAAGTTGCCACATCAATACCTATTTGGAAACCAAATTTCATTGAAATCGGACAATGTTGAATTTTCCCGCCTTTTTTTTGTGGCCATTTTGAAAATGAAAGTCAACGAACAATTTTCAATACCAGTTTTGAAGTCTCAACATCAATATCTATTTCGAAACCAAATTTCATTGAAATCAGACAATGTTGAATTTTCCCGCCCTTTTTTGGTGGCCATTTTGAAAATGGAGGTCAACAAACTATTTTCAACACCAGTTGGAATTTGCCACAGCATGGCAAACATGTCATCATTTTACACTTTAACCTTCATCTTCTATATTTTTGGAAATCAGACAAAAAAATACAAAAATTAAAAAATTCGGTGAAAAAGGGCAATAGCTCCTACAAAGGGGTTTGGATTTTCTTCAAAATTTCAGGATGGGTAGATCTTGATATGCTGAACATTTTTGCCATTTAAAGTTGACCTCTATCTGTTATAGTTTTTCAAATAAAAAATAAAATAAATTCAAATTTTGAAAATTTTACGGAAAAAGGGCAATAACTCCCAGATGGGTTTTCAGATTTTCTTCAAAATTGCAGAGCGGGTAGATCTTGCCATGCTGATTTTTACACCATGTCAGATTTTTGATATCTGTAACGGTTTTCGAGTTATTTGCAAAATACAGCAATTTACCCCTTTGTTCTATTTTTAGTAACAGCAGCCATGTTGTTTGATCCACGGACTAATCGAACACAATTTTGAAACTGCATACCCTAGTGATGATTCAGGCCAAGTTTGGTTACAATTCGCCCTCAAGTTTCAGAGGAGAAGATTTTTGAAATCGTTGATGGACGGACAGACGACGGACCGACGACGGACGCAAAGTGATGGCAAAAGCTCACTTGGCCTTTTAGGCCAGGTGAGCTAAAAAAAACTAAAAAAAAGACAATGATCTAGACAAATCCTTTAATTTCAGTTTCCCTTATATAGATGATGTTCTTTCATTGAACAATCCTCAATTTAAGGATAACCTTCATCTTATATACCCAAATGAACTTGAAATTAAAGAGACCACTGATACACCATCATCAGCATCATATACCTATACCTATACCTATACACTGACAACTCTGGACGTCTGAAAACAAAACTTTACGACAAGCATGATGATTTCGACTTTCCAATAGTGAACTTCCTATTTTTGAGTTGTAGAATTCCCACATCTCCAGCAAATGGCGTGTACATTTCAAAAAACTCATTCGCTATTGCCATGCTTGTAGTTTGTACAGCGATTTTGTCAACAGAGCCAAATTACTGTCTCAAAAACTTATACATCAAGGGTATGTTCAGTCACTGTTGTAATTGTCACTACAGAAGTTTTACGGTCGTCACCACGATTTGACAGACTATTACAATGTTTCTGTTTCACAAATGAGCACAGATATCTTTGGGTAGATCCAGAGTTTGTTACCGGACTGACTAACACCGACTGTGACAAAACCAGACTTTTCACTGGCAGTGTGACAGGTGCCACGCGTGGAGCAGAACATGCTTACCCTTCTGGAGCACCTGATGATACCTCAGTTTTTGTAGGGGTTCACACTGCTAGTGCTTTAGTTTTGTGGCATTCTTGTTCATTTTTGTTTATTTGTTTTGTCCATATCATACTGTCTCAATAGACCATATCTGAGCAGTGGTATATCAGGATTTACCTGACCACTTTTCAACATGTTACTGTATAGAAAATGCCACATCACAAAGCCTGCAACGTCATTAAACTGGTCACATGGGGCGGACATGTTTGTGACATTGGGCGGACAAACAACAACTGGTAAATCTAAATACCAGGACTCGGATATGGCCTATTCGTGTTGACTGTGAATTGCTGTGATTTTAGATCTATGATTTTAGAATTCCCCCTTTTCTTGTTCTTGCTTTGGTATTCGTTTGCCGATGAATTACTGAAATCAGAAAGTAAAGTGAGCTTAAACTCATATCTAACACTGAGAGAAGCATTTAAAAAATTCTGGACAGGAATACAGTGAAAACTTTGAAAACCATCCTTTGTTGGGACCAACAAATTCATATGATTTTCAGAGGTTCCGTTTTTTGAAAGTTCAGGCAATCCGAACACAGATACCGAAAGTGCAAGATATTGTTCTGTAAGGTCAATTAAATAGGCTGCTTATTTCTTTTTCATGCTTCTTGTTAATTTAAATCAAGACGAGTAGTAATAAGTTAAAATACACTTATTTATAAATGTAGATGATGATAATTATGTAACATGTTGAATAAGGTTGGTAGATTTTTTGTCAGGAAAACTTTTTGTGCAGTTTCAGGGTTGAACTTGACAAAAATATACTTTTGGAACTGATCAACAGAGCCAGATTTCAGAATTCATAAGCCGGTTTTCAGAAAAAATGTTATAAAGTTATATAGGTAAATATTCCAGACCACATCCAATCGTTAGATTTCTAGAGGGATCTGGTTTTTAGATGGATCGGTTCAAGGGGGTTGCACTGTAGTATGCATATATTCACACTATGACCAAAAATCCTACCACATATGAAAGCAATCCATCAAGTGATTGAGAGGAAATATTATAATAAGATGATATTTTGGTAGTTCAACAGAAAAACAGTCAAAGTCATATAACTCCTACGAAAAATTGCTCCATCAACATGCCGGTATAGTATGCACATCTACACACCAAGAGCAACAATTCTATAAAATATGCAAGCCATCTGTCAAGTGGTTTAAAGTTGTATTTTTGTAGAAAAGTGGGAAACCAGTCAAAGTCCTATTTCTCAATGAATAAGTGTTCAAACAAGTACAGTGAAACTTGATTTAAGAGGTTACCACCTTTGGGAAGGGGTCAAACTGGCCCTTTAAATGAGGTTTAATTTATATGAAATATACTACGAGGGGAACTATAAAAGGTGACATTTAAAATCAGGTGGCTGCTTATTCAAGGTGACCGTTAAGGTAAGTTTGACTGTATGCACATCTACACATTATGACCATATTCCTACCAAATATTAAAGCAATCCACCAAGAGGAGTTGTGCTGACGAAATACACTTTTGTAGTAAAGCAGAAAACTGATCAAAGTCCCATAACTCTTACAAAAATTGTTCATCAATATAGCATTGAAGTATGCACATCTACATATTTAGATCATATTGGTTTTTTTTTTGTTCTCTATCAGTTTTTGAATATCTTTAAGCAGGGCTCACCAAACTGGGCGATTAGGGTGATTAAGTCGCCCTGTTGGGCCTCAAGTCGCCTAAAGTTGCTCCCAAAAGCAAATTCAAGTCGCCCTGACCATTTTGACACTTCTAATTATAACCCTTTCTATTTCCAGTAACAAGGAAGTAAATTGATAAGATTTCTAGTGCTTATTCCTGTTTTTGCAAAGCTCAAAAATTGTTTACATCATCTCATGGTTTTAAAATCAAGACTTATTGACTTTGTAGTGTACATTTATTAAAAAAATCCATTGGAAATTGTCCTAGATATTTACGTTTCAACTAGAGATCAAACCGGAAGTGGTCTATATATAGAATATCTACAAATGTAAACAATCTATATATATCCCTCTAATATTTGGAGAACCATTCAAAAAAAATGAAGCAGATTAGCAACTGTCACTCTCTCTGGTGCAACTGGATGATAAACTATTCATTTACTTAAGATGATAAATAAAAGAAATTGTATGTCATGTAAATCTAACCTAATTCAGGAGCACCTCCAACCATAAGCTTTTGGGCGAAAGAAACATAAAATTGATATATAGCTAAAATCATACTTTTTATAAAATCTACATTGTGGATCTTGAAATTAGATTTATTGCCATTGATGAATAAATGTATATGTAAATCAAATACAAAAATCTTGAAAATTCACTTGCGGATAGATGCGAACAAGTCTCCCTGTCATGACCTCAAGTCTCCCTATCTGTACCCCGAGGGAGACTTCAAGTCTCCCTGCTCTTTTGAAGTGTGGTGAGCCCTG
>MJUU01071886.1:19177-38146 GCA_002080025.1 Modiolus philippinarum
TCACTCCAAGCCGATGAAACAATAGCGATCTGCAACTGAATTTATGTCACAAATTGCCATTGTATTGACGGTCATTTCCTTGCAAAAAAACACGTTTTTTTGGACACGCCAATGAATTTTTTTTAAATATGACGGAAAATTGGATTTTTTCAAAATTCAGACTTGCTAAAAAAAAAGAAAACTGACGAAAATATAGACCGACGGATAATAAGATTAATTACGGTAGTAGCGCCACAAACTTGAAAAATAGCTTACACGGTACAACTCATCATTATGAAGGTTGAGAATAAATATTAAATCATTTCCACATACAGAAGCAAAGAAAACTTTGACGAAAATTTTCATTAGTAGTGGTATATATAACTAAGTATCAATGTATCGGTAAACAGGAAGTAATAGCGAAACAAACCTGAAAATAACTTACACGGTACAACTCATCTATATGAAGCTTGAGACTAAATATTAAATCATTTCCACTTATAGAAGCAGAGAAAACTTTGACGAAAATTTTCATTAGTAGTGGTATATATAACTAAGCATCAACATACCAATGTATCGGTAAACAGGAAGTAGTAGCGCAACCAACCTGAAAATAGCTTACACGGTACAACTCATTATCATGAAGCTCCAGACCAAATATGAAATCATTTCCATTTTTGGAAGAAGAGAAAACTTTGACGAAAAATTTTCATTAGTAGTGGTATATGAAACTAAGTATTAATGTATCGGCAAACAGGAAGTAGTAGCGCCACAAACATGAAAATATCTGACCCTGTACAACTCATCATTTGGAAGCCTAATGCTAAATATCAAATTATTCCCACCTGTAGAAGCCGAGAAAACTTTGACAGTAAAAGTGTTACGGATGGACGGAATGACGGATGGACGGAATGACGGATGGACGGACGGACAGACAGACGGACACCACCATCACTATATACCCTCCGCTTTTACAAAGCGGGGGTATAAAAAGAACTTAATTTTGACATTGAAGGTCACTAGGACGTTAAGTTTAAACAGATTTCACTGTATGTCTAATTCCTACCTTCTTTGCTAGATCAGTTTCGAGATCTTTGAGTTTTCCCTCGTACATCCTAGTAGCTACAGACGCCTTCCAACCTTTAGTATCCATAGATTGTTGTGTAGGTCTGTCTAATGTTGACATGGATTTAGACTCTTGTAGCTGTGCATTTAGTTGTTCTTTCTGGAACTCTAGATTTCGTATCTCTGTTCTCAGCTTCTCATTGTTTTCAATTTCCTGAAAAAAAAATTAATATAGGATCACTGAAAAAATGCAAAATCATAACTCAATTGATCTTTGGTGTAAAACAATACATTGCAACATTCAAAACATATGTATACAGCATATTCAATTTAAGTGTAAAAGAGCAACTTATTCATACTTAATAAATTTTCATGTTCACATGAAAAATAAAATTTCTTAAGAAACTTAAATGTAATTTCATTCCAAACAATGTGAATGTCATTGTAATGGAATTGTGAAATCACAAGGTTTTAAGAAATGCTTCTGTAAATTCATTTTTTCTGTGTTTTTCTTTTTAAACAAAATGAAACATTTTAAAAATCTATCAAGTCTTTTAACAATATTTTGCTGTTATAAATTAGGTACAAAATTCTTTAATATAAGTGCATTCTAGGTAATAATAAAGTACATTGATATTGCTGAAGAATTGCTTTTCTTTGAATATCACATTCCTCATAACAAGAAATTTTACATTGGTATCTGCAAAAATACATCATTTTATCTCATTCGTGACCACTAAAAACTATTAATTTTTAACCATTTTTTCTCATTTTCTATGTAAATTCACATGACCCATGACATCATAATCTACAGATAAATCATATATGTTTCTTACTTTCATAAGATCTTTTCTCATTTTTTCGTAATCTGTCATCATCTTGGCTGTACCCTTTTGTTGACTGGTGTACCTCTCAGCCAGAGTGGCTCCCATTTTATTTCTTAAATCATCTAGTTGACCCTTTAACAGAGAAGTATAACATTAAGCAATTCCAAATGAAAAATGATAAAAAAAACATTTACATGCATATGGTTACTTCTTTGTATCAAAATACAAAGGTATAAATCTGTGATCTAGTGCTCACTACTGCTTCTCTTATAATAGAGTCTGTAAGTCTCGTTCATTTTTGTAACTTCCCGGCACATAGATTGTACCCAGAAGTTACATTTTTAACAAAAATATATGATGTTTCAAATCATAATCCTCACACATCATTTTTTGGTGGGAAAAGTTTCTGATTGCAATCTTTTCAACTATCAGGCACCGATTAAATTTCCCCAATAAGTTTCCTGCCATTTTGTTTTATTACAAGTTGTATACAAATTTCATGAGAGAAAATCATTCTCATACAGCTAGGTGGTGATATAAAAAATATTTCTTCACCCTCAATAGTAAAATTTAGATTTGAACATGCGAATAACAGCTTGCATGTTGAAAAAAAAATTTCACCTTAAGTTTTTGAGTGAAGAATTTTTTTTAAACCATTCCTACCTGCAGAAGAATCCATATATACATGTATATAAAATGACCATAGATGATTTCTACACAATGAACAAACATGAGGTTGCATGCGTTGTCGTGCTAGGTATACCCCCACTCGTTTTGTTTTGAAAATTAAAAAGGAAAAAAAATGGCTTAGTCCCGCTGAACAGGAAGTAAATATCATAAGGCGACCAAAATGGGNTGTCATAAAACGGTGTTCTCAAATTTTCATTTAAACTGGTCTACTAGATACTGCACAAAACATGAAATGCCTTCATACATTATTGACATTGACTGCTTTATACCACAGTTTAAATTTTTCAGTATACATCCTAGTTTAACAGAAGGCAAGATTTTACTGCATAATGAATCTGCAGTTGGAGTTAACTAAAAGAGGACAAAATGTAAAATTTCTAACATTATGATCACTGATTCTCTGACATCAAATACAAGTACCTTTTTCTTCTCTAAAATGAAATATTCTAAATGTACTAAAGCCTTTGATGTGTTGCTACCATTTGAGTATATTTCAATCGTGACAATTTGTATCAACGCTTCACTTTGGTCTTTAGGTGTGGTGAAAGAAGTGAACATATTCTCATCTCAAAAAAGACAGAGACCATTCACAGAATATACATACCCTTTCCACCTCCAGTCTCATCTTATCTTTTTCTGTCGTAGCTGATTTTAATTCCATTTTAATTTCTACATTTTCATTCATCAGTCTATCATAGGCTGCTATCTTGTTTTG
The DNA here is from genome assembly GCA_002080025.1 of Modiolus philippinarum. Lineage (NCBI taxonomy): Eukaryota > Metazoa > Mollusca > Bivalvia > Mytilida > Modiolidae > Modiolus > Modiolus philippinarum. The sequence goes on from MJUU01071886.1 coordinate 22,454, forward strand.
TGCTTCTGTGTCAAACTGAAATGGGGAAAAATTAAAACTAGAATAACTGTAAGCAAAGCTCACAAAAACATACCCCCCTCCCCCATTTGATTTCAGATGTAAAAAAATCACAAAAAAAAAAAATTCAAGTCAAATCAAATTTTTAAATAGCTGGTGCACAATGGCAATATGTACTGAACATTCTGTGAAAGTTTCATTGAATTTCACCAGGTGGTCTAGGAGGAGTTGTCAGCACAAAGTATGTACCCTACGGGGTACAGAATTTTTAACAAACAGACTGACAAACAGATAGCATGATCACTATATAACACCCACTAAAGTGGGGGGGTATAAAAATAATAGGTTTACGTTTGTGGTTGGAGTGAATATAAAATTGCACTGTAATATTTATATAAGTATGAAATACCTTCCATCTTACTCTTGTTTTTTGTTCAAGTATGTAACATATAACATGGATGTATTTTGTTTTGGCCTTTATAAGGAGTTGTTAATTTATAATTCTCAATAGCTGATTGCCTAACATTTTTGTCAATATTTTGAAAAGTTACATTATATAAATTTTTGAAAATTAAAAATAAAAAAAGCCTCGTTTTAGCTTTATTTTACAGCCCATTTATGTTATTGCACTGTCTGCACTTTGCAGAGGTGATCAATAGGGATACATAGAATCTATCCTTTCAAGTCCTTGATTATCATAGTTCTACTGTTGAAAGGGTTAAACTTTTATGTCTAACCCTTGAGACAGTAGACAACTTCCAAATGATAAATTTTATTTCTCTAATTCTGAAATTAATGACATTTTCAAGTGTTTTGGTTTCTACCCTGTCGCGGGCCTCTACAATCAATACTATGTCACCGGATATGAAATTTACATTGCATCGAAATCAACAAAAGCAAATCGATCATAGATGATTAAAGATAAATAAACAATGTATGCTTTTAGCAAATACTTTTTACATTGATTTTTACTCGAAATAAATCTATTTCAGGTATATTTTGCTATTTGAAGAAAAGTTCAAGACCTTTTCAATATCCAATGAAATCGTGAGATCAATTTATCCACATGTTGGAGAACACTTTGATCTCCTATGGAATGAAATTGAAGAGAACAGCATTAGAATTACAGAAAGTGACAAATCCCCTTGAATGGTCATTAGCATCAACATCCTCATTTTTCTTTTGAATTAATCTCACCAAAATATTCTTAGTATGCGGTTTCTTTTATATTCTAACATACTAAATGGAGTCATGAAAACTACATGTATTTATATATCCTCACTGTCCTTGATGAAGACATTTAAGCTAGAAATATTTGACCATTTTACTTATATGTGTATGTTTGCCTTTTAGTTTTACATTCCATTCCTTTTTTATTTAAGCCTATTTTTGGTGGTTTTTCTATGGTCTTACCCACCATTACAATTTAAGGGAGTATGAGCATCAGATTTCAGAAGCATTAGATATCCTTGGGTTTTATCCATTCAAAAAGGGTTAAATTTTTTTGCACATGTATCATATTTTCTTTGTCATAGCTCACTTTAAAATGCATAAAATAGATGATGTATTGAATTTTATGAACTTCCAATCATATTTTCAAATATTTTAAGGCGTATAAAAAGCTAACTGAATTTGAAGGAAAAATCTAGAGAGAACTGCTTCCCACCAAAATTTTGACGTCTCATATCTCAAATATTCATACATGGATTTCCAAAATTTTTTGCTCATGTTGTTCTATTAGCAAAGTTAATCAAAACTTAAGGTCTGCATTTTAATTTTAATAACAATATTTCTGACACTCGTACTCCCTTAAATGGAGTTGAGTCTAACGTTCAGACATACATGTACTTACATCAGCGGCCCTAGGCCCCACCTATTGTTTATTTTGATAAAGCCAATAATGGAGTTAAGTCTGACTTGTCACACATAAATATACTTACATCAGCGGCCCCAGGTCCAGCCTGTTGTTTTAGCACTGTTATTTTGTGTAGTAATTCTTGTTTTTCGTTTTCTAGCCTCTCTATTTGTAGTCTGAGAAAAAAAAAACATCAACATCAAAGATTATTGTATTGATCAAATGATTGCAAATACAGTAGGACTTAGATGGCCCAAACTGCAATAGCTCAAACACAATAAATGTCTCGATCACTTTTTCTTGTTCCTGTAATCAAGTACAGTGAAACCTGTCTTGAGAGACCACCCCTTTTGCCATCAGAAAGTGGTCTTTCAAAAGAGGTTTATTTCATATGAATTTTACACAGAGTAGACAAAATATGGTGGTCTTCCGAAAGAGGTCTGTCTCTCATAGTAGAGGTCTCTCAAGACAGGTTTCACTGTATCAAACATAATTCAACCATGATGGCTTGAACACTCTATAACTCGAACTGTTTTCATCGGTCTCTTGGCCATCGAAGTTAAAATGTACATGGAAGGTTTGTTTCCAGTAAGACAGACAATTGATCTGACAGTGCAGACTGGTAAATGTGACAGCATGCATAAAAGTTATTATATAGTTCCTAGTGTTAACTCAGCACATGTTTCAACCAATAAATNAAAAAAAAAAAAAAAAAAAAAAAAAAAGTAACATTTAACAAAGGCAGTAAGAAACACACCAGATTTAATTTAATTTTTTGCTTTAAAGGTACTGGGATTCTTCTGTTAAGGTAACAGGTACGTAAATAGTAAAGTTTCCGGATTTCAATGAAATTTTACATGCAAGTGCATCAAATGTAGCTGAATTCCAAGGTGAAATAAAATTGGTTTAGCTATTTTTATGTTTGAAATATGACCGTTTGAAAAATCTATCAGTTATGTTGTTTTCGTATAGAATCCATGTAAAACATACAGAAAAATAATATATGAAACGTCTTTAAATTGCTCCTTTATGAAAACGTATCCTACAATTTTTTCTGCAAAAAAGATATGTTTTAAACAATGAAATTCCCATTTTAATGGTGTAAATTTTATATAGGATCACCGAATTAATTTCGGCGGTATAAATAGTTGAACATAGAATAGACATGCCAAAAATGGATTTTTTCAATAAAATTTGCCGTCTAAATAGCAACGTCGTCGATAAAAGTTATGATTATAGGCGTGATTTGAAAGATGAACATCTATTCAGTGATCTATACCAAGAAAACGAACTTGGTGACCCTATAAAAAAATTATATCAATAAAACAGAAATTTCTTTGGCAACATAATATCAATTTCTCAGAAAAATTTTAGGATATGGTTTGAAACAACGATAATTTAAAGTGAAAATTAAAATCATTTTTCATTCATTCTAAAGCAAATCACCGTTCACCGGTAGAGGCACTAATTTACATACCTCTCACCTTAAATGAATAATTGATTTATTAAATAACCCTGAATAATGCCTTCATTTAAGGATGCAATATGGTGGACATTTTCAACTTGAAATTGTAGATTTTTTCTTCATTTCATCTAATATATGTAGCATCCTTAACAATGAATCCAAGAAATGTAAATCCACCAGAAACAAGAAGTTGTATCAGTTAAGAAATTCACATCTATACTCTTTGCTTGCAAGTCTTTTGGTTGTGACATCACAGAAAATTATCTCCACTTTATTTTCTATAATCTAAACTGCCTGTTTAACCCTCAAATCAGGCTTTTGGACTGTATCTGTTTTCCTAATGTATACATTCATTTAAAGACAGTATTAACAATATTAGAAACTTCTTTTCGTGTAAAATATTTTGGTTCTTAAAACAATGTATTTTGACATTTTTGATTGTGAATTCCTTTGGAGATTCCTATTTCTGATCCTACTAACCTTGCTTGCTGTAAGTCCCTACTGGCATCACCCTTCTGTCCCTTAGGGAACCTCTCAAGAACTGACACCTGTAATATGCATTATATTTTCATGTATAAAATAATAAAATAATAGTCTGGGTATCCCTTAAGCAAGGTAGGAAAAATGAAAGGATATGGAGTGAATGTACAGTTAAACCTGTCTATAGTGACCTTTCAAGGGACAAAGATAAAAAGGTCACTATAGACAGGTGGTCTTTATATACAGGTCCAAGCCATCCTCAAGATTGAAAACATCAACTACCTTAATGAACTGTTTCAAAGTCACTAGCAAAAGAAGGTGCTAGCTCCTTGAGCATGGGACATGTATAGTTAATTCTTCGCTTCATAGTATCTTTAAAACTGTTCCACTCAAAGATCATTTTTGTCTTCATTCCCGTTGATGCATCTCCTGCGTTTTTGCGATTCAGAAGCACTTTTTTTCAAAGTCAAATAACACTTCTGTCAGCCTTTCTATTACGAAAATTATGCATCTGGGTATCCCCAACCCCAAAAATTTCGGTCACTTTCCAATGTCTTAAAGTTTTATCGCTTCCACTTTTGAATTTAAAATGCCATCTTTTGATTTGTTTTTTCTTATCAATTATGTAAACATTAAACACTCATGAATGCAAACTATTTTTATGTCATTGATTCTCATTGGCCCATTCCAAAATCTCGTTCATCTACCATGAAATCTCGATGTTAAAGATATCAGCTGATTGAAATATCGCTAAAAACGTATCTGACGAAAACAAAAAATGTCAACATCCGTTTTTGTGGAGCATGGAAAGTCGCTATGTACAGGATTTCAGAGTCCTTCAGATGGTTTTTTTACAGGTGTAAGTCGCGTTAGACAGGTTGTCGTTATAGGGAGGTAATCAAAGTGGGAATTTTCTCGGGAGGGATGAAAAAGGTCACTATGAGCAGAATGTAGTTATAGACAGGGAGTCGCTAGTACAGGTTCGACTGTACATGTGACAAAAACACACATGATACATAGAAAACTCCAGTTTATCAAGCACAGGGCTTTTATTCCTGTCTACAAATTGATTGACCTGCAAGTCAATTTTAAAACTATCATTGCAACTAGAGGTGAACAATATTCATCCCCTCAAGCAAGATCATGAAGGCCTGTAGCATGCACTTAAGCGGTATTCTTGACAAAAATTATATCAAGGTCACTCCCTTGCTCCCTACCTGCCATGTAGTGCCAACTTGGGCAATGCTCACGCTTATATAGACTGTCTCAACATAGTATTTGCAATAAGTTGTGATATCAATACATTGTACTTTCAACAGTATCAAATATTTGTTTTTCTTTTATTTTTTCCTTTCTGTTTACAGGGTGAATCTGTTAATGAAGGTGGAACACAGTTAATTTTTGTGCCATATGTCTGCCATTTTTAATTTTATGTGTTGGCATGCTGGACGGCCATGTTTTATGAAAACTGATAAAAATGCAACCTGAAAATAGGAAAAATGTAAGGATATGGAGTGAATGTACATGTAACAAAAACACACACGATACATAGAAAACTCCCGTTTATCAAAGACAGGGCTGTATTCCTGTCTACATCTTGATTGACCTGCAAGTCAATTTAAAAAAACCTATCACTGCAAAGTGAAGTTTTATTTTCTCATAATTATGCATGTACATGGTACCAATCCTTTAAAATTCACAACATATTTTCAATGATAGATAATGGTAATGTGAGAAGTCAAATTTACATTGTTGTGTATATTGAAGTATTCTTTTTTATCTCCTGTTTTTCTTTATTCCAATTTAGTGCTTTTCATATTGATTTAACCTGTATTAAGTGACCACCTGTCTTATGTGACCCTTTTTCAAAGTTCCCTTGGGAGGTCACATAAGACAGGTTTGACTGTATTTATGTTACAGTTCTGACATTTTCACCAGAGTGAGAATATGGGAAATACTAACAACTAAAATACAATTCTAATGCAACATTTATATATAACGGAGGTTTTGATTGGTCAAAACTGAACGTCAATTCCACCATCTACACACCTGTGACAAATTAGGTTCCCTGTTCAATCTGGTTCCTAATACATTTACAAATAAACAAGTCAAAAATAGAACATGAAATTGATTAATTGCATTAAAATCGCAAGAACAGTACATTATTTGAATACCCGAGGGCGTCAATCTTGATTTGACGGTCAAAATAGCCGTTTACAGGCTCCGCTACGCTACGATTGACGCCCTGGGGTATTCTAATAATGTACTGTTATTGCTTAAGTAACACTAATCAGAAATTTCCATTGATGTATTTACCTTTTGTCTCAGATCCTCTCTCTCCTGTAACAATAACTGTTCCCTTTCTGCTGCTTCCTTCAACAAAATCTTTGTATCTGACAACATCTTATTCTACCAAAATAAATATTAATTCACATCAGTGCAAGATATTGTTGACTAAGTGTGACATCAAGGAAAAAGAATACCAAATACAGGAAGTTTTGCTCAAACTAAAGTAACATAATGAAGGATGCTAGCTATAATGCCTCCATTTAAATGGCCACCTTCCTTACAATTTTTTCCCGTCTCCCAATTTAATTTTCATTTTAAGGCAAAATAAAAAAATATATTAGCTTCTCAGGCCCCTGCCTCATCTCTTTTCTGGGAGCTAATTTTACTTTTTTATTTCAGTTTCAAATAAAAAAAAATGAAAATCACCTGCCTCATTACTTTTTGGGCATTTCAACAATGTAAAAAGATGCCTCATCATGATTTTGAACCAATAAAAATAAAAATCTTCTGCCTCCCTGCCTCATCATTTTTTCTGAAAAATGGCCTGAGAATCTAATCAATTTTATATGGCCTAAGATGAATCACTACCAACATTTTGTAATTTAAATGTTCCAATCTCAATAGAAATTTGCAAGCAACAAATTTTTGAAGTCAGTGTAGTCCTTAAAAATTTGGCCCGGAAACGAACTTCTGTAAAATATTAACTGATTTTGCATTGGAAAATTATATGTTTAATATAGAAGGGATACTAAGATTTTCAAAATCTTGAAAAATATGAAAAATTCAATTCCATGTCTTGTGACTTGATGTTGAACAGAGAACTGTGCAAAATGTTCCAATGCAATGCATTAATGTGAATAAAATCTGTGAAGTTAAAGAAAATTTTGCACAAACCTGACAAGTGCCACATCGTAGTTCATTGTAAATATACATGTATATCATGACTTCATAACAGAATTTTCATTTAACATATAATTATTGTATTTTCAGTGGTACATATATGTATTGGCCTGTATACCTTATTTCCTAGGCTTTAATAAAGCTACAAAACTACCATTAAACTCCAGGACTTCACATGGATTCACCACTTTATGACTATACTTCCTATTGCTTTAACATTCTATGTTGTCAAGTGTAATGAAAGTTTACACAGACAGCTTAAATCTCGCTATAGCCATCCCTAGTCTTTTATAGAGAGGAACCTGCCTTAACTATACCCTGAGGAAATCAGTAGTAAACTGTAAAACAATCTGCACATTTAGTCTTATGCCTCAATATTGAAATAAAACTTGTCTGATCCAAACACAAGTCAAAAAAGAACTAAATTTTGGCATTGAAGGTCCCAAGAATTTTTAGTATAAAAAGATTTCACCAGATGTCCAATTCCTACCTTCTTTGCTAAATCAGTTTCGAGGTCTTTGAGTTTACCCTCGTACATCCGTGTAGCTACAGAAGCCTTCCAACCCTTTGTATCCATAGATTGTTGTGTAGGTCTGTCTAATGTTGACAATGATTTGGACTCCTGTAACTGTGCATTTAGTTGTTCTTTCTGGAACTCAAGATTTCTTATTTCTGTTCTCAGCTTTTCATTGTTTTCAATTTCCTGAAAAAAAAATTATAACATGTAATAAAGAATCACAAAAAAATGCAAAATAACTTGTCATAACACAATTGATCTTTGATAAAACAATACATTGTAACATTCAAATCATATGTTATACAGCATATTCACTTTAAGTGTAAAAGAGCAACTTATTCATACTTAATGAATTTTTAAAAAAAAAATATATTTCTCTAAAAATTCGATTCCATTCCAAACAGTGTGAATGTCATTGTATTGGATTTGTGAAAATGCTCCTGTAAATTCATGTTTTCCGTTTTTTTTTGTTTTCTGTGTTATTTTTTTAAACAAAATGAAACATTTAAAAAAATTTGTCAAGTCTTTTAACAATATTTTGCTGTTATAAACTAGGTACAAAATTCTTTAATATAAGTGCATTCTAGGTAATAATAAAGTACACTGATATTGCTGAAGAATTGCTTTTCTTTGAATAACACTTTCCTCATAATAAGAAATTTTTGATATTCTTTTAACATTGGTATCTGCAAAAATACATTATTTTATCTCATTCATGACCACTAAAAACTATCATTTTTTAACCATTTTTTTCTCATTTTCTATGTAAATTCACATGACCTTTGACATCATATTCTACAGATAAATCATATACATGTACATGTATGTTCCTTACTTTCATAAGATCTTTTCTCATTTTTTCGTAATCTGTCATCATCTTGGCTGTACCCTTTTGTTGACTGGTGTACCTCTCAGACAGAGTGGCTCCCATTTTATTTCTTAAATCATCTAGTTGACCCTTTAACAGAGAAGTATAACATTAAGCAATTCCTAATGAAAAATGATAAAAAGACATTTACATGTATATGGTTACTTCTTTGTATCAAAATACAAAGGTATGAATCTGTGATCTAGTGCTCACTACTGCTTCTCTTATAATAGAGTCTGTAAGTCTCGTTCATTTTTGTAACTTCCTGGCACATAGATTGTACCCAGAAGTTACATTTTTAACAAAAATATATGACGTTTCAAATCATAATCCCCACACATCATTTTTTGGCGGGAAAAGTTTCTGATTGCAATCTTTTCAACTACCAGGCACCGATTAAATTTCCCCAATAGGTTTCCTGCCATTTTGTTTTATTACAAGTTGTATACAAATTTCATGAGAGAAAAATCATTCTCATTCAGCTAGGTGGTGATATAAAAAATATTTCTTCACCCTCAATAGTAAAATTTAGATTTGAACATGCAAATAAAAGCTTGCATGTTGAAAAAAAAAATTCACCTTTTTGAGTGAAGAAATTTTTTTAAACCATTCCTACCTGCAGAAGAATCCATATATAAATGTATATAAAATGACCATAGGTGATTTCTACACAATGAACAAATAAAGGTATATGGAGTAAATGTACATGGGACAAAATCCCTATAAATACATGGTAAGATTAAGCAAATGGAACAATGCTTTACAATACCTTTAATCCATCATTTTCTATTTGTAAAGTCTGTACACGTATGTTAGCTTCTCCAGCTGCCGTTTTCTTTAGCACCTCATTTTCAGCCTGAACTCTCTCTACAACCTTCTTTAATAAGCCAACTGTCTTTTCCAACTCCCTTGTACTTTTTCCACTTTCCCCAATCTATAAATAGAAACAGTTTGTCTTTCACACAAATTTATACTGACCATAGAATGAAATCATTCTGCAGAGCATATTTAGTATCCATCAAAAATATTATTTCAGCAATTTAATTTTGCAATATTTTCTGATGCAAAAACTGTATCCCAATCTTAGGCATAGGTTTTATTTCAAAGAAAAACCAAACTCTGAAAGATTCAAAAGTACTGGATCTCAGTTTATTACTCACATTTTGCGTAAAATTTCTAAGAACCACCAGAAAAACTTACATTGAATTCTATGGTTAGCTCTCCCTGTAATAGGAGCCTTTTTCGTTACTTACCCTTCTCACACCACTTGAAGCAATAGAATCTTGTGATCCACCAGATCTAGATGACTGATGTCCACCAAGCTGGGAATTCTCTATCTTTAAGGCTTCTACATATTTCTGAAGGTCTTTCACTCTTGCCTGGAAAACAAGTTTTATCCATTTATACATGTACAAAGAACTTATCATAAATTCATTGCATCTGAAATTCAGCCATCAAGAAAATTCGCATATTAGCAGTTGTAACTGGATAGTGTGATTCCCCTTAATTCTCTATGGTCAGATCTTTGGATCAAACCCTGGGACCTCTTGATTATGAACCCACATTACTACTGATTGAGCTAAAGAAATATACCTGTGGTCCAGTTTACTCCACAGCTATCTACATCTGCCTACTACAATGCACAATGATTGTCCTGCAAACTTCTGATACCTTATGATTCATTAAACTTGCTACGTATGACTCTAACAAAAATCTCCATACCTAATTATCTCCTGTAACCACCATTCATTTTTATTTGGACCGAAATGTAACAGAAAAACATTATGCTCGCTAAAAAAATCTCTTTCTTCTTTTCAAGGGACAGAATGCATTACTCTCAACTACATCAAACCACACTACCATGTAGGGTTAATGAAGTGGCATGTATTCAAATTAGCTTACCGGATATTAGAATCTACCTACTACAACAAAGATAGGCTGTCATGTCAAAGCAAAGACATATTCTTATCATTTATAATTAAAATGAATACATTATGCAACACATAATAAGAAGATAAATGGATGTATTTTAAAATTTCACAATATCAATATGAAATTTGATGGTTGCAAATTGAACTTTTGAATTTACAGAAGAACTGTCAGTCAATTGTTATATGTTTCTGTTGAAAGAGATTTCCTTGAAAATAAAAGTTAGCATGTGCAGTAATTTTCATACCATCAATCATTTAATTAAGGTCATGAAAATTGTGTTATCCTCATATTAAATCGGACATTACAATCAGCACTGCAACAGAAAAATCTTTTCTTGAAGTGTTTGTTTGTTGGAGTATTTTTAAATCAATACCTTTAATCGTGGTACATCCTTCCTTAGTTGTTCATTTTCAAATTTAAATTCTATGTTCTCTTCAGACAGGGCCAACATTTGTCTTTGTAAGGTTTGGTTCTTCTCAAATACTTCTTGGTATTCCCTGGCTGCAACTGTCCCCGACATTCCAAACTCCTGTGTAAGAAATACAAGCTGTTACATCATATGCATAAGAACATATTCCAATTGTTGTACTGTATTTCCATTGGAAATTGTGGTAAAAATGAATTTGTGTCATTACCAAAATTAACATAGCACCAAAAAATTCAATATTCTTTAATTACAAACTTTTGAAAAGCCATAAGAATTGATTTCTAAGAAAATAAATTTGTTTCCATTGCTTTAAAATTGCACAAATAGACAGCAAGATGAATGGAAAGAAAACTAGAGCTGTCACCGAATGGCAGCCAAGTATATCCCCTGCTAATTGAATACTGAATCAATATGGTAAGTGTAAATTTAAGTGTGTGTGGACCCAATACAGTTGTGGACACAATACAAGTATGGACAAAATGATATACCTCCCCCTTTTTTTCTGAAAATATTAAAGACAAATTATCTTCAAAATTTCAGACAGCAACCATATTCCTTCATACACATCTTCAGCTGGTGTACTAAAACTGTGCAACATTTCATCAAAATCCAAGCAGTGGTTTAGGAGAACATGTGCTGACAAGGATCACCCTCCCCCCTTCACAGAGAAAATATTCAAAGACAAATCATCTCCCCTTCAAAATTTCAGACAGCAACCATATTACTTCATGCACATCTTCAGGTGGTGTACTACAACTGTGTAACATTTCATCAAAATCCAAGCAGCCGCTTAAGAGAACATGCGCTGACAAGGTTCGTCCACCCCCCTTTTTCCAGAAAATATTCAGAGACAAATTATCTCCCCTTCAAAATTTCAGGCACCAACTATATAACTTCATGCACATCTTCAGATGGTGTACTACAAATGTGTACTACAACATTTCATCAAAATCCAAGCAGCTGGAGGACATGCGCTGACAAGGTTTGCCTCCCCCATTTTTCCAGAAAATATTCAAAGACAAATTATCTCCCCTTCAAAATTTCAGTAGCAAGCATATTACTTCATGCACATCTTCAGATGGTGTACTACAACTGTACTGTGTAACATTTCATCAAAATCCAAGCAGCTGTTTAGGAGAACATGTGCTGACAATGTTCGCCTCCCCCTTTTTCCAGAAAATATTCAAAGATGAATTATCTCCCCTTTAAAATTTCGGGCAGCGACCATATTACTTCATGCACATCTTCAGATTGTGTACTACAACTGTGTAACATTTCATCAAAATCCAAGCAGCTGTTTAGGAGAACATGCGCTGACAAGGTTCGCCTCCCCCTTTTTCCAGAGAATATTCAAAGACGAATTATCTCCCCTTCAAAATTTCGGGCAGCAACCATATTACTTCATGCACATCTTCAGATAGTGTACTACAACTGTGTAACATTTCATCAAAATCCAAGCAGCTGTTTAGGAGAACATGCGCTGACAAGGTACATGGAAGGACAGACAGGCGGACGGACAGGGTGATTCCTATATACCCCCAAACTTTGTTTGAAGGGGGTATGATCATTCAAGAATATAATAAATAAATTATTTATTCTGTAAGTAGCCATTTCAAAGGCAAGACTGACAATTTAAGACAAGCTCATATTCACTCATCTGAACCAAACAAATGACCAATCAGAACTGCTTATCTTTATGAAACAACAACAGCATCCATGACATAACATCACAAATGGTGTGCCATCACAATGGAAAATATGTTTAAAGAGGCTGTAACTTTGCTTCTGCATAAAAGGTTTCAGGACATAGAAAGCCCTATTTTACAGAAGAAATGCTACTTACATTTGATCAAAATCAAAGATTGATATATCTTTTACTCATGTAAGGAATTCTTCATCTTATTCTCTCGCTTTGCTGCACTTCACTCAAAAAAAGATGGAATTTCTTACATTCATAAAAGATATCTGATCATTGATCTACTCTTATGTTAGTAGTTGTTTTTTAAAATTTGCCCTCAACTGTCTTCAAAGTATCTTTGAATTTACAACTGATGCTTTACCTTGTTTGCAATAAGACACCTTTTCAGCTTACCTTGATCTGTAGCTTTATGGTTTATAATATGCCAAGTCATAGTAGTAATAGGCCTTTTCAAAAAATCTTTTGGTCTGTCCTTCAGTTTCGGCATTTAAATACAAATAAACAGTTCCGGTTATCATCCCAACACGGCAAGTGTTGTTCATCCTGAACACAGTTCGTGACACTGCACTAATTTTGTTAGAATTAAAATGTATCTAAGGTTTAAATTGTGTATCGTCAGCCAACTGTACAAGTGATAACCAGAGGAGAAGAGTATTTGTACCTCCATTTGATGGGAATGTTCAAATCCAGGAAAAGATAACAACACTTTTTGAAAAGGGCTATAGCTGATGTAGTTGTAGTTGCAGGTCTCTGAGCTTTGATTTGTTCTGTCACCATAGTAACAATGATACTTACAGCTAAGGTACATGTAATTGCAGTTTTTTTTCTCTGTTGCCATGGTAGCAATGATCCTTAAAGCCAAGGTGGTGTAGTTTTTTCTCTGTTACAATAGTAACATTGATATTTACAGTTGAGGTAGTTGTAGCTTTCTGAGCTATAATTTGTTTTGTCACCATGTGCAGTTGCAGCTCTCTGGAATTTGATTTGTTCACTAACCATATTAACAATGATACTAACAGCTGAGGTAATTGCAGTTTTTTCTCTGTTACCATGGTTACAATGACACTTTAAGCTGAGGTAGTTGTAGCTTTCTGTCCTGTCGCCATGGTAACACTAATACTTACAGCTGAGGTAGTTGTAGCCTTCTGTCCTGTTACCATGGTAACAATAATACTCACAGCTGAGGTAGTTGTAGCTTTCTGTCCTGTCACCATGGTAACAATGATACAGCTGAGGTAGTTGTAGCTTTCTGGCCTGTCACCATGTTAACAATGATACTAACAACTGAGGTATTTGTAGCTTTCTATCCTGTCACCATGGTAACAATGATACTTACAGCTGAGGTAGTTGTAGCTTTCTGTCCTGTCACTATGGCAACAATGATACTTACAGCTGAGGTAGTTGTAGCTTTCTGTCCTGTTATCATGGTAACAATGATACTTATAGCTGAGGTAGTTGTAATTTTCCTACCTGCTTTTTCCATGTTACCATGGTAACAATAATACTTACAGCCGAGGTAGTTGTAGCTTTCTAAGCTATAATTTGTTGTGTCACTATGGTAACAATGATACTTACAGCTGAGGTAGTTGTAGCTTTCTGAGCTATAATTTGTTCTGTCACTATGGCAACAATGATACTACCACTGAGGTAGTTGTAGCTTTCTGTCCTTTTACCATGGTAACAATGATATTTATAGCTGAGGTAGTTGTAATTTTCCTAACTGTAACTTATTCTGTTGCCATGACAACAATGATACTTACAGCTGAGGTAGTTGTAGCTTTTTCCATGTTACCATGGTAACAATGATACTTACAGCTGAGGTAGTTGTAGCCTTTACCCTGTCACCATGGGAACAATAATACTTACAGCCGAGGTAGTTGTAGCTTTCTAAGCTATAATTTGTTCTGTCACTATGGTAACAATGATACTTACAGCTTAGGTAGTTAAAGCTTTGTCCTGTCACCATGGTAACTATGATTCTTACAGCTGAGGTAGTTGTAGCTTTGTCCTGTCACCATGGTAACAGTGATACTTACAGCTGAGGTAGTTGTAGCTTTCTGAGCTATTATTTGTTCTCTCTGTTCCATTTGCTCTAACTGTTGTTGTAGATATTGGTTTTTGGTTTGTAGATCCTGGAAAGCAGCATCCTTATCCATGGCTAGTTGTCTTCTTAAAGTTGAAACCTTCAAGAAAAAGAAGTAAAATCATCAAAGCTGATATCTTTCCCATGTTATAGTCAAATTAACAATTAAAACTAAAGCTATTGCCAAATTGCAGCCAGTTATGCCCCCTTAATTGAACCCTGAATCAATATAGCAAATGAAAATTCAAGTGTCTGTGGACCAAATACAGTTGTGGACACAGTACAAATGTGGACACAATACAAGTTGGACACAATGATACATTTCATCAAAAGCTAAACATCTCTTTAAGAGGACATGCACTGTCCATGTTCGTCCCCCCACACCCCCACCCCACCCCATTATCTTCCCTCCAAAATTTCTGGCAACAATCATATTGCTTCATGCACATCTTCAAGTTGTGTACTACAGCTGTGTACAATTTCATGAAAATCCATGCAGCCATATAGGAGGACATGTGCTGACACAGTACATGGACAGACTGATGGACAGACAGACAAACAGGGTGATTCCTATATACCCCCAAATTTTGTTTGCAGAGGTTATAAAAATAAATATACAAGTAATTGGACTGAAACAAACAATACATTTGGTTCTTTCAAGACAGGATTATCGTCTCGTACAATTATACATACAAAAGGCTTGAGAAAATAACTGAAACACAGAGAGTTGATTTCAGAAAGGGATGAAAGTTAATATTGGAGCAGTTTGAAAATCCTGAAAATGCACAAGTCGTATGCAAACCATGTATCAAATTTAAAATCAATTTGTTCAGTTGGAGCTATTAGAATTTTGTGATGAAAAATATTGGACAGAATGACAGACTGACTGACAGACAGAGTATTCAGTATACTGTCACTCACTGAGTAGGTATCTGAATATTTATTTTTTAGGTCAAACAAACTGAACTAGAAACAGTTACATAATAAAAGACTAATCAAATTATCTCCCTTGCAAATTTAAAATCAAAGTACTAAAATAATACCAATTAGAACTGTTTCTCCTATGATATATGAAGTTCAAACTGGTTCTGACCAGTTCAATAAATTTCCATACTTAACATGTGTTGATTAAAACCCTGGGCTATTACCTGACAAATCTATTTGGGATACAATTCTTGGTG
>MJUU01071886.1:38430-51193 GCA_002080025.1 Modiolus philippinarum
TACATGAATACCAATTACTAAAATTCAAAATATCCATACAAGAAAATAGTACTCTAAAATCCTTCAAACACAGTCAAAATTAAAGCATACCTCTTCCTGAAGTTGGTAATTCTTTGTTTTTAAATCCTCAACTTGGTGGTCTATTTTACCAGAAGGTCCAACTGACGGACCACTGGAAGGCCCTCCATGTCTTTGTAAATTAGTAATTTTTCTCTCTAAAGTTTCCTTCTCTTTTGATGTCCTGAAAAACACCTGATGCTGTGAATAATAGCCTTTGATGTATACAATTTACAGGACTGGACTTTGGCTTTAAGGTAAACAACATTACATAATTTTGTACAAATTACTACATCAACTAAAACAATTATTTATTCTAATATGTAAATTGCAGTGTCATGCTTTAAACATGCAGATTTTTGTTCATATGAAACTCACAGAAATTTGATTTACTTGAAATTCAGAAAAACCATGCCAAATTCATTTGAAATTAGCTAAAGAGTGAAATATTCACATGAAATTTTTCATAGAAACATCACATTAATATGAATTCAAACAACTTTTTTCATGTAATATTTTCTTGTAATATTAGGTTCTAATTAGTCTTTACTTAAAAGTAACTAAAATCTTATATTTTTTATACTAATTTTCTATAATAAAAAATATATTAACAGGAATTTCACATGAAAATTTTCACTAAGATTTCAAATGTTACTTTGTGTCTACTCACACTGATGTTTTCACATATTTTTTTTTACATCAGTTCATATACATGTACATGTAAAGTTGAACTTCAATGACTTGAACACCCAAGTTATAGGAGTGTTTAGCCATCTAGGACGAAATATAATGAAACGTGAACAAAGGGACAAGAAAAAGGGTTTGAGACTAATACAATCTAACACCACTGAAAGTGCAAGATCAAGAAATCTCAGACACACAAGGGTAAGATTTCAATATTTCTCTGACCAGGCTTGCCGAGTCAGAGAGCCATTGAAATCTTACCCGAGGGTGTCTGAGATTTCTAAATCTTGCATTTTCAATGGTGTTTGATTGTTTTTCTCACAGTTATAAACAAAATACAAGTTTCTGTACAACCAGACTACAGTTGACAACCGCCATGTCTAAGCAACTTACTATGACGTCGATAACGTCATAATGCATTTCCTCACGTAAAATTCTTATCTCACCCATGGGTTGAGATAAGGATATCTCAAATGGCTAAAAATAGGTACTGGCCTGTCTCAAATGTGAGAAATCCATGTGGTTAAGCTATTGCAGTTACAGTAAACCAACTTATTTTCGTGGCTACTTTATTTCGCGTTTTGTTTATTCTTGTGAAGTTCACATAGAGTAATTTTAGCGATTTCCTATTTTTATTATGCTTTTATATAAGGATATGGACTATTCGCGACAATTTATTTTTGCGATATTTTCGAAAGTCGCAAAAATAAGTTGGTTTACAGTATAGCCATTGAGGTTCTTCATGTATAAGCTTGATTCATATGAATTTTACAATCTCAGGTAAAGTTTACAATGCTGCTGCCATCATAACTGCTGCTGTAAAGTAATACTTAAACCTCCCTTTCAGCAAATATCAGCACAGGTGAAAAAACATTCAAAATTTGCTTGTCATTTAATATATACAGACCTATCAAGTTGATCTTTAAACATTTTGTTAGCTTTGAGTATTCTTTCATTTTCTTCTTCCTTGTCTTTAAATCGTAACTTCATTTTCTCCACTGTTTTCTGCCATTTCTTACTTTCTTCCCATCGGATCATTTCATCTGTCTGAAAATATCAGTTATCAACATACAGAGTTTGCCTTTTTGTGTGTTTATCTTATGTTTAAGAAGCTATCAAAAAATTGACTGCCATAAAATTGCCTTGATATATGTATAAATATTCATGTAATGAAGTGAATAAGAAATTTCTATGGTCTACAATAACCAATACACATACCTTTTCTTTCTTTGGTGGTGGTGCAGGCTCTGGCTCTCTGGGGCGTTCATAAGGTTTCTCTGGTTGGTGTTGTTTACGTTTCAATTCATCCTCCAATAATCTGACNCCAAATACAGTTGTGGACACAGTACAAATGTGGACACAATACAAGTTGGACACAATGATACATTTCATCAAAAGCTAAACATCTCTTTAAGAGGACATGCACTGTCCATGTTCGTCCCCCCACACCCCACCCCACCCCATTATCTTCCCTCCAAAATTTCTGGCAACAATCATATTGCCTCATGCACATCTTCAAGTTGTGTACTACAGCTGTGTACAATTTCATGAAAATCCATGCAGCCATATAGGAGGACATGTGCTGACACAGTACATGGACAGACTGATGGACAGACAGACAAACAGGGTGATTCCTATATACCCCCAAATTTTGTTTGCAGAGGTTATAAAAATAAATATACAAGTAATTGGACTGAAACAAACAATACATTTGGTTCTTTCAAGACAGGATTATCGTCTCGTACAATTATACATACAAAAGGCTTGAGAAAATAACTGAAACACAGAGAGTTGATTTCAGAAAGGGATGAAAGTTAATATTGGAGCAGTTTGAAAATCCTGAAAATGCACAAGTCGTATGCAAACCATGTATCAAATTTAAAATCAATTTGTTCAGTTGGAGCTATTAGAATTTTGTGATGAAAAATATTGGACAGAATGACAGACTGACTGACAGACAGAGTATTCAGTATACTGTCACTCACTGAGTAGGTATCTGAATATTTATTTTTTAGGTCAAACAAACTGAACTAGAAACAGTTACATAATAAAAGACTAATCAAATTATCTCCCTTGCAAATTTAAAATCAAAGTACTAAAATAATACCAATTAGAACTGTTTCTCCTATGATATATGAAGTTCAAACTGGTTCTGACCAGTTCAATAAATTTCCATACTTAACATGTGTTGATTAAAACCCTGGGCTATTACCTGACAAATCTATTTGGGATACAATTCTTGGTGTTTATCTTTTATCATTAGAGAAAAAGATTATACCACTTTGTCCTGATTATGACCATATTTTTTCCATAGTAAAAGGCATGGCAAGCCTTGAAATGGGATCTTGTGATGTAATCTAAATGTGTAGTACTTCGAAATCATGTCTTTTCTGAATATTTGAAAATTTTTGAAAATTCTTTGAGCATTTTTTTTGCTTAAATATTTCTACAATCACTCATGATGACAAATCATCTTTGCGAGTACAGTATTCACTATTTACATGTACATGAATACCAATTACTAAAATTCAAAATATCCATACAAGAAAATAGTACTCTAAAATCCTTCAAACACAGTCAAAATTAAAGCATACCTCTTCCTGAAGTTGGTAATTCTTTGTTTTTAAATCCTCAACTTGGTGGTCTATTTTACCAGAAGGTCCAACTGACGGACCACTGGAAGGCCCTCCATGTCTTTGTAAATTAGTAATTTTTCTCTCTAAAGTTTCCTTCTCTTTTGATGTCCTGAAAAACACCTGATGCTGTGAATAATAGCCTTTGATGTATACAATTTACAGGACTGGACTTTGGCTTTAAGGTAAACAACATTACATAATTTTGTACAAATTACTACATCAACTAAAACAATTATTTATTCTAATATGTAAATTGCAGTGTCATGCTTTAAACATGCAGATTTTTGTTCATATGAAACTCACAGAAATTTAATTTACTTGAAATTCAGAAAAACCATGCCAAATTCATTTGAAATTAGCTAAAGAGTGAAATATTCACATGAAATTTTTCATAGAAACATCACATTAATATGAATTCAAACAACTTTATTCATGTAATATTTTCTTGTAATATTTGGTTCTAAAAAGTAACTAAAATCTTATATTTTTTATTCTAATTTCCTATAATAAAAAATATATTAACAGGAATTTCACATGAAAATTTTCACTAAGATTTCAAATGTTACTTTGTGTCTACTCACACTGATGTTTTCACATATTTTTTTTACATCAGTTCATATACATGTACATGTAAAGTTGAACTTCAATGACTCGAACACCCAAGTTATAGGAGTGTTCGAGTCATCAAGGACGAAATATAATGAAACTTGAAAAAAGGGACAAGAAAAAGGGTTTGAGACATCCATGTGTTCAATTTACTGTAAACCAACTTATTTTTGTGGCTACTTTATTTCGCGTTTTGTCCCTTCTGGTGAAGTTCGCAGAGAGTAATTTTAGCGATTTCCTATTTTTATTAATGCTTCCATATAAGGATATGGACTATTCGCGACGATTTATTTTGGTGATATTTTCGAAAGTCGCAAAATTAAATGGCTCACGAAAATAAGTTGGTTTACAGTATAGCCATTGCGGTTCTTCATGTATAAGCTTGATTCATATGAATTTTACGATCTCAGGTAATGTTTACAATGCTGCTGTAAAGTAATACTTAAATCTCCCTTTCAGCAAATATCAGCACAGGTGAAAAAGCATTAAATATTTTGCTTGTTATTCATACAGACCTATCAAGTTGATCTTTAAACATTTTGTTGGCTTTGAGTATTCTTTCATTTTCTTCCTCCTTATCTTTAAATCGTAACTTCATTTTCTCCACTGTTTTCTGCCATTTCTTACTTTCTTCCCATCGGATCATTTCATCTGTCTGAAAATATCAGATATCAACATACAGAGTTTGCATTTTCATGTGTTTATCTTATGTTTAAGAAGCTATCAAAAAATTGACTGCCATAAAGTTGCCTTGATATATGTATAAATATTCATGTAATGAAGTGAATAAGAAATTTCTAATGTCTACAATAACCAATACACATACCTTTTCTTTCTTTGGTGGTGGTGCAGGCTCTGGCTCTCTGGGGCGTTCATAAGGTTTCTCTGGTTGGTGTTGTTTACGTTTCAATTCATCCTCCAATAATCTGACCCTGCGCCGTAATTCCTCTGTTTCTTGCTGTCGAGCATCATCACCCATTTTCTAAAAATAAAACATATAGCATTAAACAAAACTATATTTATACAAATGTATACCGATATGAAGCATTAAAATTGTAATGTTGTAGAAGCAATTAACTTAGAAAACAAAATTATGGTCACCCAAGCATGAAAAATTACAGGGTCATGGATTGTTACCACACTGACATGTACCCTATTTTCTAAATTGATATCAAAGAGTACTTAACAAACTTGAAAAGAGGAGAGCTAATAAGGATAACCAGAATTTTGACTTTTCCTAGAATATCTTTGAAATATACATTTCCAGACCTGTTTACCCCCTCTTAACTGGTATCAGTATTTCCTATTGATGTTTCTGTAATTATCAAGATATTGAAATTTGCTTTCCTGTACATTAAACAAATGAGAGAAACTAAAATGGTGTAAATTTTTCACTACATATGACTAATCAATGAAAATGATGATGTAGTTAAAACATTTTATTTACATTTAGACGACATAAATAAATGTTGTCATTTCATCTATGGAGTTCATTTCTTCAGTGTTATCCGCCAGTTTTCTCTACTTCATTGATTACTTGAGTTGTATATCCAGTGATCAATATTCCAGCTTTATTAGGACTAGTTAATGAAATCATTAAGTCACAAGTAAAAGATAAGAGATATAAAGGAGGAAGGGACAACTGGGGCAACAAGTTTTTACTGCCACTAGAAAATGGGCAGGGGCAGGAAATTAAGCCATCTATAGATCCCTAGGAGTCTGCTCTTGTACAATTAGTGTAGAAGGGGTCTTTATACTACATGGGAAGTGGCATTTCTCCACACAGTTTGTCAACAATGGTTCACCCTCAGGCTTTCATGACCATACTACTGCACTCCCACTGGAAAGTGGGTAGTGGCATGAGATTCAGTCTGAGTCATTATACTGTACGGCGTGTGGAATTTCTCCACAAACTTTATATGTCAGGCATTACGTATGGAAAATTGGTAGGGGCAGGAAATAAAGCCTTCTATAAGACTCCCTAGTGGGTTTGCTCTTCAAAAGGTCTTTTTTTTACTGCGTTGGGCTTTGCATTTCTCCTCACACTATATCAACTTTGCACTTCAATCACCTTTAGAAGATTCTCTTTAACATCGATGTGTAAATTTTGGAAATAGGTTGGTTTTCCAGGTTTATAAATACAGTGGAACCTGTCTAATCCGACACACCATTAATATGTTTCGGATTATACAGGATGTCGGAATACTCAGGTTTAAAATGCATTTAAAAGCTACTTTTGGGACCAATAAATTATGTCGGATTTGTCAGGATGTTGGAATATTCAGGTGTTGGATTACACAGGTTTCACTGTAAACCATATATTTGCAATGTGAATCCATAGTGCACGTAGTGGTTAACACCTCTGCATTTCTACAACTTCCCTTCAGGAATTTTAATTTTGAACAAATTTTTAAATTTGAACATTATGAGACAACAAAATAAAAAAGCCCCAAAAATTACCTGTGTTTTCATTGTATTCATCCTGTCTACTTTCTTCTCCAATTCATCCACTTCTCCTTCCAATCTGTGTTTATCTGATTTATATTTCTGTAGATTTCTCTCCTTTCTCCCTGAAATAATCAATTTCACTTTATAATTCCAAATACATGTATGACATGTATATCATTTATGGTTTTATGCAATCTGCATGTTTAATATCAACAATTTTTTAAAAACATGTACAATTAAACTTGGGTGGCTCATGCTGCAATGGCTGGAACATCAGTGATGTCTAAAATCCTTTTTATTGTTTCTTTACTCAGAATTAAACATGATTCAAACCCAATACTCTGGCTTGAACTGTTTTCATCAGTCCATGGAATGTTGAAGCCACCAAAGCACGTAATTTTTGCAATAACATATCAGTGGCATTTTTGGCACAAGTAAAATATCATCTCAATTGCTCATGATTGAATCTGTGGCATTTATTACATATTCATTCCAATTTGTACATTCCATTATGCTATCTTGTCAATATTACAAAGGTAAATCTCTGAAAATCATCACATTCTTCCAAAACACTGTTTTTCCAACTATGTGTAAATAGCCTTCGTCTATTTTTCCCACTACCTGCAGTGAGGTATTGTAATATGTTTATTACCATGGGTTGCATAAAAGTGGCATCTTGCTTTGTAGGGTACGTAAGCGTGTCAGCTAGTGTCGTACCCTGTATCCTTGGTTTATAGCTAAATAGGGAGTTAGTGTTAGGTTATCATAGTAGAGTAAAATAAAGATTGTGTAGATATGAATATGATTTTTACCCATTTCTTCCTTCAGATCATCTAAATCTGTCTGTAACGTCGATTCATTTTCTTTCCTTTTCTTTACTTCTTTCCTCAATTTATCCACCTGAGATTGTAAATCATCTATCTGATCCTGAAATAAGAACATATATACAGGTAATATCATGCTAAGAACCAGTCTCAGAGTTAAACAGTAATTGACTAGAATGTAGAACAAATCCCATATCTAAGGAAGAGTAACAAATGCTCTATGATTTTCTGTTGATTTACTTACTATGAACTCCTTGGTGTGTTTATCTACTCTTTTCTGACAATTTACTTAACTGTGAACTCTGAGGTGTGTTTATCTATGACTTTCTGTACATTTTAGTTATTGTGAACTCCTTGTCATGTTTATCTTTGATTTTTGTCAATTTTGCTTGCTTTGATCTCCTTGGTGTGTTATCTATTTTTTTTCATCATTTACCTCACTCTGAACATCTTAATATGTCTATATATACTTTTCTCTCCACTTTAATACTGAACATTCCTATGTGTGTTTATCTATAATTGTCTGTACAATTGATTTACTGCGAATTTATCTATACTTTTTTTGTCACCTTGACTAACTTTGACTTTCTTGGTGTGTTTATGTATATTTTTTGTCAAATTTATTTACTGTAAACTCCTTGGTGTGTTTATCTATGATTTTCTGTCACTTTTACTTATTGTGAACTCCTTGTTCTGTTAATCTATGATTTTCTTTAAATTTACTTACTGTGCACTGTAAACTTGGTGAGGGAGGATGGGCTCTTGTCCAGGAATCCTGACTTTTTTAAAATCCCAAAAACCCGAACTACAAAGAAACTGATGAAATCCTGATTCCCGGTGCATTTATTATCCAAAATCCTGGGCTTAAATTATAGAAATGAGAAATCCGAGCCTAAAAACTTCTAATTCCGACATCCTGAAATTGGAAAGCCAACCCCCAACCCCTTGTAACTTTGCTTACTGTGAACTNACAAGATACACAAATTACCTTTACAAAAAAATAAAAAATAAAAAATATTGCAGCAAGAAAAATGCAAAAATTCAATTCAATTACTCCAAAAAGTGAGGTATGAGTAAGTCTGCTGCCACCAGTGTAGTGAATTTGAGGGTTTATCTCAAAGTCATTATTCAAAGTCCTTTTCCGAGCGGTAATAAACATTAAAAAGTCCTGGTTTATAAAATCACTATTTAATCGAAGTCATCACAAACACATACAGTATAGCAAGACACAGGTTATCACAAACAACAGCTCAAGACATCAACAAAACAACAAGAACTAACATCATGACGTCATAAACAACAATACAAAAGTACGGGTAAATATGCAACATCAAAAGGCACAAAAAGTATGAAACAAGGAATGTACATAAGAATACAAGTTCACAACATTTTTTCTTACTGTGAACTCCATGGTGTGTTTATGTATGCCTTTATGTCAATTTACTTACTGTAAACTCCTTGGTGTGTTTATCTATGATTTCCTGTACATTTAACTTACTGTGAACTCCTTGGTGTGTTTATTTAGAATTTTCTGTACATTTAACTTACTGTGAACTCCTTGGTGTGTTCATCTATGATTTTCTGTAAAGTTTACTTACCGTGAACTCCTAGGTGTGTTTATGATTTTCTGTAAAGTTTACTTTGTGTGAACTCCTGGGTGTGTTTATCTATGATTTTCTGTTCATTTTACTTACTGTGAACTCCTTTGGTGTGTTTATCTATGATTTTCTATAAAGTTTACTTACTGTGAACTCCTTGGTGTGTGTATCTATGATTTTCTGTAAAGTTTACTTACTGTGAACTCCTTGGTGTGTTTATCTATGATTTTCTGAACATTAATTTGTTGTTCTGATTCATCTGATGTGTGTTTAACTTGATCCTGAGCTTGTTGTATCATGTCAGCTCTAAGTTCTGTTAATGCCTTACTCAAAGCCTGTAAAATATAATAAATTTTTCAATGTGATCTTTACATCATCATAATATAATCCACATGTTGGGATATACATTTGTATGATGCTTAGAATACAAGATTAAATTGATTTGAAAACCTTTCCTGCCAATAAAAAATGCATGGAGAAATTTATATATTTTCTTTTTGACATCATGCTCTTTCACTAACAAGAGTTGTCAGAAGACAACATAGCTCGCCGGGGATTCAAGTGACCTCAATGCACAATAAATTCAAAAGTAATAGAAAGCTCTGTTCATAAGAAAGTCACATATCAAATATAAACACCCCATCACTAAACAACTTAATTCTAGAAGCAAAGTTACAGTTTTTAAAAAATTGCCCTCAGAGCAGCAAGGTCAAGTTCAAAATGTCTATAAATATGGTACCAAAAGAAAGCTCTCACCATAAGGAAGTTACATACAAAATATAAAAACCCTACCACTAAAGGCCTACCTTCTAGAGGCAAGGTCAAGGTCAAAATGTCTACAAGTATACTACCAGAAGAAAGCTTTCATCATAAGGAAGCTACATACCAAATATGAACACCCTACAAGTAAAAGCCTANGGCAAGGTCAAGGTCAAAATGTCTACAAGTATGGTACCAGAAGAAAGCTCTCATCACAAGAAAGTCACATACCAAATATCAACATCCTAGCTATTCAGGTCTCAATTCCACAAGCCAGGTTAAAGTTTTGCTGACGCCGACGACGCCAATGGGGGTATGATAATAGCTCTCCAGACATTCGTCCCGGCGAGCTAAAAAGGATCTGAGATTTCTTTTTATTGTCAAAAATGTTTTAAAACTGTGCAAGACTTACAAGCCCTATATTACTCTATACATGCATGTTTCTTGATAATTGGGTGTATTCAAACATATCATCTTTTTTGTATTTCATTTACTCCAATACTGTTTACGGGTAAAAAATCAGAACTGTGTTGGTAAGACCTCAAATCAATACAACACTGTAAAATTCAAAACACATGTAAATTTCAATCATTGTTTTTAACAAACGGGAAGCAGAAGAATGGATCGTCTTGAAAGGAGAGGCATAGTACTAAATAGTATTATATGCACAAACCTAGAAATTTTCTGAACATACATGTATATGTATCAACAAGGACAACCTAAATGACCCATTGCCTTACATCAATTCACAAAAATACATGTATAAGAACAGTGGTACAATAAGGTGATCCAGAAGCATAAGTATGACCTAAAATAGGTAGAGGAATTGTCACACAAAAAAAAAGAAAATGCATGTATGGAGTGGGGTCAAATTCAGCAGATGTCAAATACACGTAAAACAAGCAAAAGGATGATATGCCCCCTCACCAGTTATTTGTGTCTGTGAGACACATATGTTGCCCCTGCTAAACACGTGTGTTTTCATTTGTACAAGGAATGGACACAAATAAATCAATATGCCCTCCCCCACTTTTTGTCGCAGTAGCAGAAAAAGTTGTTTTGACTACAGCAAGTATAGATGATAACCATGCTGACAATATACCTGATGTTGTTTTTCTTTAAGAGCTAGTTGATTCTTGAGTCTCTCCACCATATTCTTCATGGTGGTTGTAGGAGCTCTGTTGTTTTGATCTTTCAATGTATCTACTTCCTGGTTCAAAAGTTCAATCTCTTTCCTCATGTGTTCAATTTGTCGTTTGTAGTCGTCAGTTTCCTTGTCCTTCATTTCAGTATGTGATTTCAATTTACCACTAAATCTATAATAAAACACAGAACCTTCAGTCAACATAAACTGTGGACACAGGATATGTCTCGCCTGCCCCTGCATCACCTTAATTTGCACATTGATCTACTGCAGCAGCAATAAAAATAAAGTATAATCTTAAACTGTGTTTACAATTTCCCTGGAAAAAAATGATGTGATCACTCATGCATGACTCAGAAGCCAGGGCCAACATCTGGGTAAGGAATCGTTATGTACTCCCCAAGACGCAACTGCATGTCAAATATCAAGTGCCTAGGACTACTGGTATAGGCTGTACAAACTGCTTGCTAAAAACTTAATGTGCTTGTTCATGCATGACTAAGGAGCCAGGGCCACCATCCAGGCATGGAATCGGTATGTACTCCCAAGACGCAACTGCATGTCAAATATCAAGTGCCTAGGACTACTGGTATAGGCTGTACAAACTAGTTGCTAAAAACTTAATGTGATCGTTCATGCGTGACAAAGGGCCAGGGCCACCATCTGGGCATGGAATCGGTATGTACTACCAAAGACGCAACTGCATGTCAAATATCAAGTGCCTAGGACTACTGGTATAGGCTGTACAAACTGCTTGCTAAAAACTTAATGTGATTGCGAATGCATGACTAAGGGGCCAAGGCCACCATCCAGGCCTGGAATCTTTATGTACTCCCCAAGATGCAACTGCATGTCAAATATCAAGTGCCTAAGACTACTGGTATAGGCTGTACAAACTGCTTGCTAAAAACTTAATGTGATCGCTCATGCATGACTAAGGGGCCAGGGCCACCATCCGGGTGTGCCATCGGTATGTACTCCCAAAGACGCAACTGCATGTCAAATATCAAGTGCCTAGGACTACTGGTATTGGCTGTACAAACTGCTTGCTAAAAACTTAATGTGATCGTTCACTGATCGTTGGATGTGTGACTAAGGGGCCAGGGCCATAATCTAAGTAGGGATTTGAGTTGTACCCATAAGGATGCAACTGCACATCAAATACTATGGACCTACAACTAACATAAGCTTGTTAATTCACAATAGTTTACAAATTGTTGACGCCGACGCCGGTAACACTATCCCTAAGTCTCGCCTCCGCGACTTTTCGTCGCGGGCGAGACAAAAATGACTGTGATCAAAGAACAAACAAACAGCTGGTATTTTTTTTTACAGGTGCCTGCTTTTGTGATTTATAAATTCAATTTGAGCTGCCATTAATCATAAGCTCCAAACATTCTGTCACTTGAAACAAGTAATATCGTATTCTTGGGTTTACATTAACCTTTTATTTACATGTATATGCACACGTCTATAAAAATATTTCATTCATGTTTCTAAGACATGTAAGCATTCACATACATGTACAACATACAGTAACAAGGAATATACTACTTCATTTGTACTTCTAATCAACATAATAACACCTATAAACTTACACATCTTTGTCAGTGGCATGCTCTTTTGAAATTTGTTGTAGTTTCAGTCGGAGGTTGGTAATTTCATCATCTTTCTGTTTAATCTTAGCACTCATAGCCGCCATAGCATTATCCTGCTCTGCTAAAGCATCTTCCAATTCACTCAACCGTGACAACTGCAAACACAAAACATATTATAAACAAACTAAAATCTATTTTTGAAATTCACGAAATATTTCCATTTTTTTAGCAGTGTACCAACAGCTTCATGTGTATTTTTTTTAAGATTATTCACATGCATTCTGAGGAGCAAGGTTTTCTTGATATTTCAACTCCTTAATTCTCTGTTTTTACCTAAAGTTTGTTGTTTTGTTTTCACTGAATGCTATTTGAACATTTTGTAAGAACATGAACACAGAGGAAGCTGTTC